>VUQK01010875.1:13061-29681 GCA_015106715.1 Bujurquina vittata | reverse complement strand
TGCAGTGCTGCCAGTGCAGTGCTGTGGCTCACCTCTGGGGGCGCTGTGTCACATACAATAAATGAAGCAGGCGGTTGGCACATGCCCATTGAAATATAAGCTTCTATTTTGGATTCAACTATGTTAACATCCGACTCCAGACGAGTCAGTGCCTCAACCATCACAAACCTCACTGCACATGAGTGTATGCAAGCCCTGGTGGGATGCATACTCCTGCTCTGATATCCAGACAGACCAACAGACCACTTCACACAAAGGAAATATATACCAGGAAAGTGTGTGGCAAACTGACTTGAGTTTAGAAAAGTGTTATTATGGCCTCAGTAAGCCTGACAATGGTGATTCTGGATAAACTGGCAGTACTGAAATATTGATCGATGCCTATAAAAAAATTGCCCTCAAAAATTGTATCTAAACTGTACAAATGTTTACAAAAACAAAACGGAGACTCATTGTATATAAAACAAAAGTGGGAATCAGAATTAAATATTGTGTTGTCAGAGGATGACTGGCACTCGATTTGCCTACTGCAGCACACCTCCACTAGCTCCAGGAACTGGAGAGAATTTGGCTGGAAAAATCTGTCAAGTTTTTTAATCACACCTCAAATTAAAAGCAAATATTCTAAAACCCCACAACAATGTTGGAGGCTCTGTGGTCAAATCGATGCCAACCACTCTCATGTTTTCTGGACATGTGCAAAAGTTCACCCATTTTGGGAATCTATAGCTATGACATTTGAACAGGTTCTCAGATATAAGATTCCTAACCAGCCCCAGATTTTATATTTAGGTTTGTTACCTGATAATTTGATTAGAGAGAAGGATCTATATTTGTTTAAAGTGATGATGCTGGCATGCAAGAAAGTGATAACAAGGAACTGGCTGAGCAGTGATAGCCCGAAACAGAATCAATGGAGGGACATTATGAGGAAATCCACGAGATGGAAAAAATGACGTTCAATCTGAGACTGAAAGCGGGCCAATTTGAAAAACGATGGAAGAAATGGACTTTTTTCACCTCTCACTCAACTACCCTGATAGACAACCCAGATTCTGTATCATATTAGTACCCCACTAATTGTTCTGTTGTATTAACATCGAGCAAACCATTGTGGTTTCAAAATGCATAAATAAATAAAAAAAAAGAAAAAAGTCTGATCTCCTGCCTGACTGTCCATTGGCATTTTCCATGAGGATAACGAGGTGTAGAAATATACAGTATATGGACATTACGCCGACACTGGGCACTTGTTCTGTCTTAGTTACGAGTGCCACTAATCTGGCTTAACGATAGGCCACATGTTGGCGAATAAGAGGGATGCAGATGGTGAGAGGCAAGCAGAGAGGCATCATTTACATGTATACACCGTCTTGCTAATTGCATTATAATACAACTTGTCAAGTATGCCATAATGATGGATAAATGTTTTCTCCTTGTTAACAGCTTGAGTCAATGTTTGGGAAGTGTACGTCTGTATTTAGTTGATCATAAAGAGCTATATATTGCTGTAACATATTAGTGCATTTTGTTTCTCTAATGTTTAAATGCATCATCCTATCCTGGTATTTATAACACAAAAAGCATGGATCCTGGTCCACTGCTGTTGTTTTTTCAATTACAAAAAGGACTCTGGGGGAAAAATAATAATAAAAAAAAATCCCGTCTCCGTCTCTTCCCTGTGAATGACTTTGTTTCTATTACTCTCCTGCTCTCTCCTTGATACGGGAAAAGCACGCCGAAGGAGCATCGCTTGTTGTCATGCCATCCTACTTGGTAACAAAGCGTTGGCTTGAATGGGCTGACAGGTCATGAAAATTTCATCAGCATGAGAAATGTCTGTTTTCCCCTCAACTTTCTGTTTACTGTTATCAATAATTTGTGAACAACAAACAGCAGATGTCTCACCCCCTCTAACAAAAGCTCTGTACGTGTGTGTGTGCGTGTGTGTGTGTGTGTGTGTGTGTATTCATAAAACAGCTGTTCCTTTCTGCTGGAAGCAGACTAAGATGGACTTTGAAACTGGAGCTAATTGTGAATTAATCAATCTATTACCACAGAGATGGAAGGCAAAAAGAAAACAGTGCCAGCACCAACGACAGGCATCCTGTATCTAACATTTCAAAGATTGTACTACTAAGTGTATTATGGACAGATGTGTATCTGACTCCTTAACTTTTTTCCCCACATATACTGGGCCAGAATTTCTGAATAAAACAAAATGAGAAAAGTTCTTAGCATCTTCATTTTGTGTAAGTATGTGTTAAAATTAGACTGAAACCATAAACAACCAAAGCTGAGGCCAGTGAAAATACCAAACAACCCGAAACATTAAAATTAATGGTAACCCCTAAAACGTGTTCGCCGTTTGTGAAAATGAATGTGAATGTACTCACAGGGCTGAGCTGTCCTTGGTGCTGGAGGTACTGCCGCTCTCCAATACTGCAGTAGGAGTACTGTTGAACACTTCACAGAAAGCACACAGCAAAGTTCTGCAGAAGAAGAAAGTAGGCAAAGTGAAACGTGATGCTTCTTTGTTAGAAGGTTTTACAGTTAAGGGTCATCAGTTTAGTAAATCAAATGGTGCAGCACCTCACTGTCAGGTAAAAGCTGATGGTTTTGATGATGGTGGCAGTGAAGCAATTTGTACATCTGACCAGATCTTGGGGATTAGAATGATAAAACCAGCTCAAAACAAAGGTGAGGTCGTAAACATTCAAAGAGGAGTTGTGTCCCATGAGGGAACACTAAATACATCAATACTCTAAAAATCCTAAAAAACAGTACATAACAAGAAGCACTCTGAGAGCATCAACCTCTGCCAAGGCAGCCCACTCTGAGCAATATTTACTGTACTTATAACAGTATTGTATTTTGTATATGTTTGTTTTATTTTCTTGTTATTTAAGAAGTAGTGCAGTAAAAATCGGATCCGGGCAGCATGACAGAAGTTTACTTTGATAACACAAACATGATGTAGTAGCAGGTCATGGATAATAGCTACTGAATTGTAAATAACATGAATAACTTGAGCTTATTATGGTATATACTACAGTATATTTCTAACTACGCAGCTCATTCTCTTTCTCTCATATTTTCTTTAAAGCTATAACACAGTGATTCAATCCAACTACATTCATTATAGAGGTAATTTTATTACCAATAATCACGGGAACTTGGGAAAAAGTTACTGAACAGTTTCTGAAATTAATCAAAATTCATTATTTTGACCTGTAGGATGCTCAGATAGTCAATCAGAACACCAAGCTCAACATTTCCTCTCTGACCCCCCCGATGAGAAAAATCCACTGAATGGTTTTCAGGTTATCTCCAGACTGCGCAGAGCGCACCACAGTGGATGGCATTAGTCCTCTGGACCTCGGGTCCTGAAGGCTATCCTAGCTGATACTTGGTAACAAGAAGCTGGGTACAGTTTGGACAGGTCACGGTCCACCCCAGTGGTAAAAGTCTAATATTTAATGCATTCCAATTCAATAAAATAGTGTTTGATGTTGTTCAAATGAATTACAGTGTTCTACAAATATCAAACAAAACAAAAAGGGTTTTTTTAATATGTTTTAGCTGAACGTTAAAATGTTGCAGGCAGGCTTCAATTCTGATCCATTTATCTACCATTTTCTTATTTTCTCCAACAACTTTTTGTGACTCCTCTTGAGGTATCTCAATCCCAAGACACGGGTGACACACCGAAGCATTTGTTTTCTTAAGAACGGTCAGACTGCAGTGTGTTCTCAAAGCAAATTCTAAGGATGGACTGGCCATACATCATATATCTGGGTTGCTATGGTAATGGCGGAGGTGTTGCTAACATGCCGAAAGTCATTACATGATAAATTGTCTCGTTTTTACTGCTGGTCTCCGTGTTCTCCTCCATCGCTCTCTGCCAATTGCAGCAACTAAGGGTTAAAAGCAAAGCCTCTATACTCTTAATATTGTACATACTTCGTTTGTACACTACACACTCAGTGGAGACTGAATGGTGAGGTCATGGCAGGTGTAGTGTAGGTAAGTATCTGTCTCCTCGGTAGAACAATTGCTTAATCCACTGGCTACATCAGTTGGTGGGAGAGCAGAGCAGAGCAGCTTATAGCACCAATTCCTGACCTGTGACTCCTACACAATGGTACAGGTGTTGATTACACACCATGAGGCCATCTGTGTGAGAAGTACATGCAATTACACTGCACTCTTTCCACAAACACAGGCATTTATGTATGCACACATGGCTCTAGACCTGTATGTGATGATATAAAGTGCACACACACGCACACATGCACACACACCCTGCAGGAGCTCAAGGTATCAAAACATGTGCTGCTGAGTCCACAGACAGACTAATACATCAGGTGTCAGAGGTCCTAGCCTCTGCAGCAGCGCAAAGACAAGATAAAAGAATCCCCCAACACTGAACAAAGGAAATGAAAGAACATTTTGTTAGTATAATGCATGCACCATTGCAAAGTTTTCTACTTTCTACACATTTGATTGGCGCTCCATCGCTGTTTACTCACCACAGCACAACATGACTCAAGCTATTTGTCAAGTTAAGTGAAAACAGGAAGAAAGTCCCCAAGGAGGTGTGCACGTGACATTATTTTAGAGGAACTGTAATAGTTTGTGGCATTTGAGTGGAAGACAGGGATTTTGATGAAGCTGAAGGGCAAGACAGGGTGAAGAGGGAGCAAGAAAAGGAAGACAAAAACATCTGGGTGTCCTGCTGGGCAGATTGTTGGGGGCCTGAGTGGTCTCATAAACATGAGAACCCATCGTTAAGCCACAAGGTAAGACGACACACCTTTAGGCCTTTCCCTTTTGTGCATAAAGTGCAGCTCAGCTGAGTTTTGTGACAGCTTGTCAGCTTGTCTAATATCCACTTCCTGCTTGTGGCAGGTCTTTTCAATACCAGCAAGGTGAGATTGCCTGGTTTTACAGTGCCACTTCTCAATTTTAAGAGAAATCTCAATTTTCCACCTGTCAGGATCTATTAACTATCCATTTTCTTTTGATGTCATTTTTTTTTCTTTCACAATTTCTCACATTTTCATGCACATTTTCATGCGTGTTCTTGTGTGGATCTGTGTGCGTCTGTGGTACTGTGACTGTGAGCCAACAAAGTTCATGTAGCCAGTGGAAAGCCACATATTATATAGAATCTTGTTAAAGCACATAGAGCAGGTGTGTGTGTGCGTGTGTGTGTGTGAGAAACAGTCCCTACATGAACCACACACTCAGCTGCCAGTTTCTCTCAGCATTTCCTGTCACACTGTCAAACTGAGCACAGATATACTGAACTACACATAATTCAGAGCATAAAGCCTCAGTTTAAAGCCACTCAGTGAAGGCCAGGTTTAATTGTACACTCACTTATTCACTGCTTTGCAGGATTTGTTGTGACATCCATATTTACCACACTGTATATTAGAAATGAAATGTTATTAGTTGTAATCGCTCAAGGTGAACACACAACATAACGCACTGGCACAGAAGTCACAAATAAGTGACGCAATACAATTCTTAGTTATGTGTACTTTTAGTCTTTTCATTGTATGCTACCTCAATTCCACTATATATGTGCGCCTTTTACTCCACTACATCTGTTTGACAGCTGTAACAAGTAACTTTACAAAAGATGAAGATTTTAAAAGCTTTATCACAATGAATAAGTCAACAGAGACACCTTGCTGTATGAACAGCCCATTTTCATTCCAAGGCTGTCAACTATTGCAGTTTTGTGAACAATGGTACCATCTCACAGATATGAGTGAGATATCCTTTTCTGCCATTATGCATCTGGCCATGGTAACAGTGAGATGAATCTCTTACATATGGATTCTTGGAAAGGACTCATATTTAAACCAAGGGGAAACCTCCACAGCGGAAAAAATGAAGCCAGTGTTAAAGTGGCAAAAACTGTCAAGGTTCCTTTGGGTGCCTCCACAGAGTCAGTCACCACAGACTCCCATGATAAAATGTCCAACTTCATTGCATTAAAATGGACATGAGAAACTACACGTATAAAGGCTAATTTACACCATGGAGCCCTGCTCTTAAAAACGGTCCGACCCAAGGAGGAAAAATAAAACTGAGCGTCTGACTCCAGCTGGTCGGTCCAGTGCACCACCATCACTCCAGCCTCTCCTCCACACAGTCCTCATGTATAAAGTGCTCTGCAAAAAGAAGCATTACGGCTAACAGGTGGGTGTTTCCGTTTCAGTGCAGCTAGCCAACAACTAAGAATCACAGGGATAAATCTGTGACAGTTTCTTAGAGCAGTGCTCCATGGTGTAAATTAGCCTTTATACATGTAGTGTTTTATGTCCACTCTAACTTAATTTGCACATAAGGAGCGATGCTGTGTCCTCTCATACACCGAGCTCCAGAAGAGAGCATTAAAAGTGTACACGTTCCTGTGTGGCTGTGCGTGTTAACAAAGCTTCCCAACCCTGCAGTCAGGAACCCAAGGCCTCTTTATTTAAAAGAGTTGTAGTTGTGGTGAAATCCAGAAAAACACAAATCATTCTATCCAATATTCAGGGTTTATGAAGGATCACATTTTCTCAGCAAGGGAATGATTTGGGTTTGGTGGTTACGGCTCCAATACACTCACTATAAGAAATCAGCTAATCGTACAAGCATTTTTAATAATATGCAAAACAGTTCGTATCAAACACCAGCATTAAAAAGTGGGTATTTCAGACAATAATGGAGTATTTTATTTGCTTGGAAATGGTTAAATATATAAAATGAATATCATATATCAATATAATACATCCAAAGAAAAACTAACAAATAAATATACTAATGATGTCATGTTCTGTACTGGCACAAGAGGGCGCTACACATGCTCTAAAAGCTTAAATCTAGTTTATTTTTTTTTAGAGCAAGGCTCCATGCTGTGCATTTATTTGCCTTTATACATTTGTGTTTCATGTCCATAAGTTTTCCCGATGCAGAAAACGTTTTGGACTCTGTGGATAGTTTCCTCCCTCATAACAACTCATCCACCTGGATAATTGAGTTCGGGTTGTGGTCGCATTGAATGACGGTTATCTGGACAAAGGCGGGTGGAGCCTGTTGAAATCTGTCTCCAAAAAGCAACAGAGCAGAGGCCAAATTACTAACACTGAAGCTTTAATGATTTAAATGCTCAGTGACAGTTTTTAATGTGATCGAGGTCTAACCAAAACCACAATCTCTCCCTAAGGCTCACTGAACGACTGCAGCAGCTGTTAGTGTCTCAATACTAAAGTAGTTTTTAGTGCCTAAACCTACCAAAGAGTAAAAACAGCAAGTAAAAATGAAACCTTTTCCTGCTACTTTGCATATTTTGGTGGTAATCGGCACGATGCAATTAGTCATTATATCAGTAGTAATCCAATTGATGTGCTGAAGATGCATTAATTCCGAATCTGTCAGAGGAGCCAGCACTGCTGCAGGCTGTGCGACTACAGGTCACCTTTCAGCTTACAAACAGTACTGAATAGAGCTTTGTGGAGGTACCATATGGACCTGTCCAGCAGTGATATGGTTATCAAGGAAAGTAGCAGCCATTAAGCATGAAGGTCACAGCAAGCAGCAACTAAGAAAATCAGTGTGAAAGCAAAGCAAGCTGCAAGGTAAATGTGCTCAAAACATGGTTCAGTGCTTTGTAGAGCTCTGTGACAATGCCCTTTGAAGGTGAAGGTCCGAGATGTGACATATTGTTTGCACGGTGCTCCATCCACCGAGTTAACAGGCATATCTGCCAGTGAGAATTTGATAACACAAAAAACATAGAAATAACCAAAGAATGCACGAAGCACATTCTAGACACATACAGCATGGGTCAAAAGTTCGGACACACTCACCCATTCATTCGTGTGTGCACTAGAAAAGAAGCAACTTGAGAAATTGTATCATAATGATTTTGATAATTCAGGGAAAATGACTGTCAAAAGCACAGCATCAAAGAAATCACTGAAATGTTACCAAATATAAAAGCTTAGAAATTATAAATAGAGCTATCACATTTGTACAGGGATAAATATGACATATCCAGGGACAAGTGTACACACACATGTCAGCTCACACACAAATATCCCGCTTAAACCCCCATCAGGACTGCCATTACTATCACTGGGCTTATTTATGAGGCTCCTCAGCACTGGGAGAAAAATAATGTAGCTGCTTTTCATAAAGTCTGTAATGGATCCCTAATGGATTTGTCAAATTGACTGGGGAGGAGAGGAGCTGCTTGAAGGGAGGGAAATGGACACAAAGTGGTCTTTGATGAGTGTATGTGTGTACGAGAACATGAGTCTATGGCATTTTGTATGTACGCTCTGATTTGTTTCACTCAGTCGCGATGCCGTGCATGCTAAGCCAGTTCTGTTTCTCGTGCGGCTGTAATGAACGTTATTTTCCTCAAGAAAACACGGAGAAGGACGCGAGGGAGAGTGAAGGCAAAAGTGGTTTTAGTGGCTTTACTCCTTAGCAGTACCTTAATAGTGACATATACTTAAAAGAGAGAGAGAGAGAGATTAGGGCTTCTCTTAAAATAAGGTCGTAATTTTAAAGTCTTAATCATTTACTGGAAGTCAGCATTATTACAGATGAAAGACTACTTCACATTGTGACAACCTGCTCTGCGTCAAGCCATGTTGTCACAGATGACAGTGTGCTGCCACACAGACAAGGCTGAAGCATTTGCAGACTCACTTCCATTTCCTTTGAAGTGTAATTACATGCTTCATCTCAGGCACAGACAGACAGTACACACCGAGCATCATGTCAAAGTTATTCAAATGCTCGCATGCAAAGCTGTTTCTTACTAAGTAAAGCATACTCTGACACATTCTGACATTAATGTGACAAAATGCTCTGAGAGGCATTACTGAAAACTTTCTCAGCACCTTTGCTTAAACATTTTTTTTTTAAACATTATATTTAAAGAAGTGGAAACAGTGAAGTTTAAAGATCACTCTGAGCCAGCTCACCAGTGTTTATTGGTAGTTTATTCCAAATGTGGGAGTTTTGCTCCTGAGCTCAGGAATTCAAAGATAAGAGCGATAACTTGGTCAAGCTCTCGAGGTACCTCTCGACATACCGAAACAACCAAAGTTCCCCCAGCCTGGGTTACGCTCAGATTCCACAGGCCTCACCTGGAACTATATCAAAGGTGTAACGTGGGCACACAGCATGTGACAGCTGTTGCAATAATGTCATTTAATTTGGAGAATACACATCCACTGGATCACACTTGCAAAGGACCTAAGCTACCCTCTCCCTGGCCTCTTGTTTCTTCATTGTTAGCGCTAACATGTAGAAATTAAATGAGTACACAACAGTGAATTCTTAGCTGTGCCATCTCTCGACAATATCAATACACCAAATGAGGGAGGAAGTAGCTTTGGTGTGTTGTGGAGCAAACACAACCATATCAATGTGAGGTTATAATTATTAAAGAATGAAGCCAATCTCCGTCTATGCTTTTGGTTCTATGCTTTGGTACCTGCGTATGCGTGGGAGCCCGTTCCTTTGTCCCTCTCAGCGTTTTTAAGGACGAAGTGACCTCTCAAACTGCGCTATAAAATTTTTACAAGTATAAGATTTTCCTCTGCTGAACAAACCATGTTTTTTTTTTTTAGCCTAAATGGTCTTTACCAAATAAAAAGATAGCCACCTTGGCCAATAACTAAAAGATACGAGTACGAGTTTCACTGTCATTCATCTTGGCATTACATGTTGGTGCCCTATTGCAGAACCCTGTGTTTTACTGAAGCAAACGCAAACTCGTGACTGCATCCAAAAGTTTTGTCTCAATCTGGTTTGTCTCAATCAGGCTGTGAGGGAATCAGGTGAAGCTCTGCTCATCATCTCTCTCAGATTAATGAAACGCAGTTGCTGCTGAGCATGTGCTGTGGTCACAGGATGTCTGAAATATCATTTTGTTTTCTCTTTAGATTCAGATGGACAGCAAAATGTAAACCCTTGGTTCTCCCTCTGCCTCTACGTTAGTGAAACCCAGAGATAGGGACACTTCACGTGGCGTAATCACGTCTTTATTACTGCAATCACCAACAATTAAAGATAAGTGTGCCTCTAATCATTGCTTAACCAAGTGTGCCAAGAGGTCCTTGATGGGAAGGGGAAAAAACCCAAAAAATGAAAATTTTAAAATATATTAATATTGGTTATAAGAACACAGTAATAATACAGTAATACACCAGTCCCAGTCATATCACTTCAGACTAAAACTTGTTGGTTGATTAATGTGATGATTTACCTCCAACCCTGACACCTGCAAAACTGATAATCACAGATTAGTATGTGGGAATGTAGCTCAAATGATACTCAGATTAAATCATGCTATGACTTTTTTCTTTGCATTGTAGAGATACTGAAACAAAATATGGCCCACACATCCCCAGCTCGATCCGCAGCACTTGCCAACTACAGCATCATCGGCATGCACACTCCCTCGCAGTGTTCACTCAACAGTCAGAAGTGTGCTCTGGCAGCAGCAACTCAATTTGTCCGTTAACTAAAGGTCATTCCGACTGTGTTTTACCAAGGAGTCGGTATTTCAGAGCCCATTTGCTTCCTTCTACTTTTAGCCTGCAGCTCGCACTGCGGAGCGCAACAGTTTACAGGCAGGCCGTAAAAACAGACAAACACTTCCATCTGACTGCAAATATCAGACGGTAATAGTTACTGAAATCTGACAGTTAATTCTTAAATTGTAGCTAGAGTATAGCACTCCTCTGTATTGCTTCAGATGCATTATACAGTAACTACCTGGAAAAGCAGGGAAGAGCTTCATGTTTGTGTTTTGCAGATGATTCATCTGCAAACAAAAATATATTGAAATGCATCAGGATTGTATCTGCATCTGTGGGTGTTTAACTGAGTCGAAGTGGGGGTTTAAGCAAATGTTACACTGTTACTGAACTCTACCTGCTTTCAAAGTTACACTAACTTTCTTTAACAAGAATTATAAAGAAATGTAAACAATGTATAAATATAGTATCTACATGGAAAATGTGTTATTTCTTTGAGCTGGGAGTCATGCTAAGGACAATAGATAACCTCCAATTAAACCTCAGTGAATGTAAAACTCATGTCATAAAAAACTAAACTGAACCTCAGAATCTGACATTTTATTTACCTTTTTGAATCATTTAGTTTGTCTAAAATCGAGTCCTCTGATGGGAGAACAGAACAGCAGCTTTTTATGATTTCATCTCACAGAATGTTGTTCAGAACTTTATAATGAATCCTTCTGATGAGGATTTTCTTTGAGTAAAATGCCAGACATATCCAGAATTATGAATAAATGTAAGTAGTTAAGGTCAGGGCCTTAAAAAAAAAGAATGGAGGAGAGTTTCAGGTCAAGTAATGCAATAATCCCACAGTCACTGCACGGCACATCAAAATTAGTGTCCTCGAAAATGTCAGCTTTCTCTTAGCTTGATGTTTGCTTGACACATTCAGACACTTGGACTTGTCGGCCCAGCCGACTGACAGCTGACTGTCAGCAGGTTTCCGGACAGTTCCCAGGTGCTGGTGCTGGGAGTAAGACTGGGAAATATTAAATAAACAGATAAATTATTGGTCAGTCTGACCTTTCACACATTTTCCACTGCAAATCACCAAAATTATTCCCATCAAACATTCCTTCATTAATTCATTTCTGTCTACTCTACTCTAAAAATATATATAAGTAAATAAAAAAATTAAAATGTCAAAGTGCTGCGTGATCCAAGCTCCCTCTGTCTCACTCACCCTTTGAAACACATTTAAAATGCTTCATTCTCTGACAGGGCGAGGTAATAATTAATTCATATTTAAACTTAGATTTTAGTTTTTATATAGAAACATTTGCAGTTTTGTTGAATAATCTTTTTAAGCTTTTATGTTCAGAAACTTGAATCATTAATAACTGTATGCTGTACGCATTCTGCCTTCTGGCTCAGCCGGAACAAACTACAGTTTATATTATTCCGAACGCTTTTTAATCAGAGTTCAGCATCAGTCATTAAACCTCTGTGATACTGGTGTGGTCAGTAGGTATCAGAGGGCTTGTTAATCAGTTTCAGCTGCTTTGGTGTCCATGAAATTAACAACAGGCGCAACAATGAGAAACCACAGAACAGGAATGGTTTTACAGGTGGAGGACACTCACATTTTTCCCTCCTCATCTATCTGACTGTTTTTCACTAGTTCTGCATTTGGCTAGGGTCAGTGTCACTGCTGGTACCATGAGGTCATACCTGGACCCTACAGAGACTGCACAGGTAGTCCAGCTCCTCCAGGATGGCACATCAATATGTGCCGTTGCCAGAAGGTTTGCTGTATCTCCCAGCACATTCTCAGAGCATGGAGGAGATTCCTGCAGACAGGCAGTTACTCTAGGAGAGCTGGACAGGGCCATAGAAGGTCTTTAACCCCTCAGTAGGACCGGGATCTGCTCCTCTGAGCAAGGAAGAACAGGATGAGCACTGCAGAGCCACAAAATGACCTCCAGCAGCCACTGCTGGGAATTTCTCTGACCACACAATCAGAAACAGACCTCAGGCCACTGATATCCTCTAGTGGGCGCTGTGCTCATGGCCTGACACCATGGGGCCTGATTGCCTTTTGCCATAGAATACCAGAATTGGCCGGTCCACCACTGCCACCCTGTGCTTTTCACAGGTGAAAGCAGGTTCACCGTGATCACATGACAGATGTGAAAGGGTGTGGAGAAGCTGTGGAGAATGTTATGTTGCCTGTAACATCCGATCAATATGACTGGTTTGGTGATGACTTGGTGATGGTCTGGGGAGGGATGCACAGACCAACAGGCTGGGCAACGGCACCCTGACTGCCATCAGGGACCAGGATGAAATCCTTGGAGCCACTATCAGACCTACACTGGTGCAGTGGGTCCTGGGTTCTTCCTGGTGCATGACAATGCTCGGCCTCCCGCGAGTTCCTGGAGGATGAAGGAATTGGTTGCTTCTAACTAGGGGTGCAACGATTCATCGATTAACTTGAATAACTCAATTGCAAAAAAATCCGCAATACAAATTGTTTGCTCATTTAATGCACGACTCTGTAGTGCTCACCATTTAAGCACCTACAAACCACTACAGACAAAACATAATTACAGCTCATTGGCTCTTTTTAATTTGTGCATTGAGGCTATTTCCTTACAGGGAATCCTTGACAGGTACAGTAGGAGAGTGCAAGCACACCATTAGCATTAATATGGACCCTTCTGATGGTACATACAAAGCTCTCAACCCCCACCGACTCTGCAGCCTGCTGCGTCTGGTGCTCGGTGTCAAATGTGATTTGCATGACAGTACTGACCCAAGCGTCCTTCCACCTGCAGACAGGTGGGCCCCCTCCTCACAAAGCAAATGCGGGGACAAACTGAATGATCAGTGCCATCATGCAGTACAAATGAATGAATGCTGCAGTTCACAAGAGACAGCACACTCACACAGTAGCAACTTGTAAAGCACAAATTAGGCACGTCCTATACCCTGCTTTATCTTGTATTTCATTCTAGACAGGACTTTTCTTTTCAAAATGCACATATTTAAATTTCAGCAATACTAACACGTAACTGGCAGACCAGCCAAAGTTACTCTGAACCCCCTCTGGCTTCCTGTAAAAGGTGTTTCCTATGAAATTATTACGGAAACCTTCCTCTAAACTCTTTTTGATATGTGTTAATCACCCAAGAGTAATCTGAAGAAAAAGAAATTAAGAACTACTTAAGTGAGCACCTTACCAGCCAAGCTGACAGGATTAGACACTGCAAACTTCTTTCTTTTTTGTTGATTTCTATTATTTCTATTGTCTGTCACAAGTTTAGATATTTTCCACTTCTGGTTGTTTATCCTAAGAAACCATGCAATCATATTTGGAATCTGAAACTTTCATTGAGTGAGTTTTAGGGTGGTTTGAATGCCACAGTGCCTTTGACTTCCATTGTACCAAAGCCAGTATCTCAAAGTCTCAACAAAGTCACACCAACATTGTTATCTCTATATGGAATAAAAGGATAAGACATTCCCTGGTGTTTTGGGCTCTTCATGACATGGTCTCAGATACACCGACACACACACACACGTCACATACAGACACACATGCATAGCCTTAAGGCACAAGCTTGCCTTTGCAAGAGTAGTCAGGGCCGTCCTTATCATTGCTTGATGATAATATAGAAGGTGGGATGCTTTTCTCCCACACTGAGAGCAGATAACAAAGAAAGTGCTGGACTGTCTAAGATACCAAGCCACAGAGCTGCCTCCCATCCTCTCCCCCCCTCCCTCTCCACTGCCGCCCACCCCTCCTTTTTTTCTCTGTTCGCTTTTGTTGTTTGAGAGACACATCAGATCGTGTTGCAGAAGAAAAAGCGAACAGACGACAGGTGATACCACGTCTGCTTGCAGGTAAGGAATGTCAGATGATATTAAGATGAAGAAAAGGAGCGAGAAAGAGAAAGCTGAGGAAAAAATCAAAGAATATGTGCAAAACAAGAAGGAAATATCCACGTGCCATTTGTATAAAGTGGGCTTTTTTTTTTAAGCTATGCAGAAACAGAAAAAAGAAAAAAACGGAAGATTAAAAATAGATTGTTAAAAAAGGAGAAAGATTTCACATTCATGGTATGAAAGCTTCGATTTTTTTTATTTTTTTTTAAAAACAACTTGAAAAAATTGGAAGGTGAATTAATGCTCTTCAATGCACCACACAAGCCTCAGGGAAGACCACGAAATTTCCAATAACACAGCTTTTAGGTGAAAAAACAGAAATGGGCAAAAAACAAACAAACAACTTTGCGGCTGCAATAACTGACCTGGGGCCATATACTAGAAAACAGGTTAAACATACCCCGGATACCTTCCATTATCTAGCTCCACTTAACCTAACTTCAGCGATCAGGCTAAGCGGTCCCACTAAGGTGGTCATCAACTCTGCCAGTGAACACGGAGCTTCCCGAGCTCGCTTCGAGGCATCCACACCAAAATATCGGAAGCACGCATCAACAAGTACAGCTGCTGATTTAAGTATTAAATCAGGAAAAAAAAAGATTAAAGTCTAATATGGGAAAATTATGAATAGGTCAGAGACATACTGTACTGCAGGCAAAACGCAACACAGCTGTTGCAGACAAATCTGCAGCAGAACTCAAGTTTTAACTGTGAAAATGGGGTTTTATTTATTTATTTTCCACAATAAAAATATGCATATCATGAGCCAACAGTGGAGCGGTTTTGCCGTGGAAAAGCAGTGTTCCAGTCTTAATGACTCAGACAGCCAGCGTTTTAGGCCTAACAAACTCGGAGAACCAATCCCTGCGTTTTGCCGGGCGGGGCTAATTTGTCAGAGCTGTTGATCAGGAAGAGACACGTGAGGAACCAAAGTTAGGAACGACCAGTGAACTGAAGAAGAGCCAAGCTGATGGCAACTCACAACAAGTATTATGTGTAAATTACCTTTTTTCATTGTTTTCACCTTTAGCCTCTAGCTGCTGTCTGGTGTGCACTGGAATGAGTGGATTTGATACTTTGATTGGACCTTTGTGTGGCCCATTTCTAAACTGGTACAAATTCCATTTGAGTATTTGACATCCACAGCTTCCTAATATCCCCTTGAGAGTCTGAGCATAGTTGAATCGCTCAGATTTCACACTCGAGGAGAGAACTGAGACGGCTTGCAGACTTAGGTGGAGCAGTGTGGATGGTGGATGAGAGAGAGACTTCAAATCCAGTGACGAGGTGGCAGCTGTGAGGCCTTGTTTTTACATTAATTTTATACATTATTTTTATTTATTAAAATCTGATTCTGATTTTGCTGTAGTCAACTGTGAGGTAAGTTTTAAAATACAGCCAATGACCAGTTCAATGTGTTTGTCACTGTGAATTACGCTTATTATAGTTTCATTTATTTTAAAGTGCTTAATTATTATCTGCAAGATTATGCAGAGGCCAGTTGAAGAAATAGCAAAGTTTGCACAAATGGAGCCTGGGCAGCCTTAATCCTGGCCACAGCTCCAAAGGCTGCACATTCAGGCCCCAATAAAGGCGACAACAATCCCACGATTCAAACTTTCAGCCACAGTTGTAGCTGTGAGAATGAGTGATCTCCTCAAGAGAGTCAGGAAGCTCACCAGCAGCTGCTACTTTGAGGACTTTGGCTATTTTATTTTCCAAACACAAATACGGCTTACAACCTGCACATGTGGCATATAAATATTTGTAGAGGCAAGGGTTTGCTGTACTTGTACACTTTTCTACTGTACAAGTGGTAAATCAATGACTATAATTCATTGTCATGTGTGTATTACATTCTTTAGATTTACAAAGCAGAAAATCACTTTCCTGTCTCCCCTCTGCACACACAGGGATACGCTGCTGCCTGATGCCCGAAGGCGCAACACCTGTCCAACACCAACTTTTAGCTCTGAATGTGTACGTACTGCCTGTGACACGTGCAAAACACAGTTAGACTGAACCACAGCAGCACACTGAACCGCAGGTCCTTTTACCCCCCCCCCCCCCCCTTTAAAAAATTTTACTGGGGGGGACCCCCCGGGGGCTCCCCCCCAAAAACCAAAAAGCC
>VUQK01010875.1:0-13041 GCA_015106715.1 Bujurquina vittata | reverse complement strand
CAAAAACAAATTTAGCCGAACCCCCACCGCAACATGAACCCGCAGTCCTTTTTCCCCCCCCCCCCCCAGTTAACAAATGTTACTGAGGGGGATCCTCCAGGGGATCTCACACATAATACACAAAGCACAGGGAGACGGAGCTGGCCCGGTGTGGTACGGAGCGTTGCATGGTAACCAGTGCACCTACACACTCATTATCATCTCTCCTCACTCAGTTACCCAGGAACAAAATTCAATTTAACTGCAGTAACTTTCTAAACTCTGAGAAACGTCCTTTCCCATCCATCTCACGCTGCATTTTGGGTAGGTTCAGACTTCATTGCAAGAACATGACACTGTGCGCTCACAACTTCCATGTATCAGAATTAGCCGAAGGAGCAGGATATTTTTAAGCTTGTTTCAGAACAGCAGAGGTTCATGTCAACCTACATGAGTCTGGACAACACAGATAGTCTAAAGTGGGAATCTAATTGCTCCCATATCAGGGAAAATGAAGTGTGTGCAAACGCAGTGACGTGTTTGAGCTGTAAGCAAACTGAATCTATGCAGTTACCTTTCAAAGCCGAGTTGGTTGAACACCCCAGAAGTTGCCTCGGTCTGTGTGTGTCAAAGAGGGGGCAGCAGAGGATAAAGACCTTTCTAATAGCTTCTTTTCTATGTTGCTGCCTCTGCCAGCATTTCTCCAGCTACAACCCCACAGCAGACAGGGAGAGCAGCCTGCTTGTTTACCTGACACTCAGCCTGTCTAAAAAACACACTGCTTCAGAACTTGTGTGACTGCTTTGTCTACACCTTTCTGACTGTTTACCTGTCTATTGTAAATGCCAGCCCTCGGTGCCCACCCCTACACCTGTTCGTTTACCCCGGCTGTGTTTTAGTTGAACTGTCTACCAGCAGGCTGGACTCTCTAGCTCTAAGTGCTGACATTAGCATAGTCCTTCCTCCTCTCTTACCTGCACTCATCTAACCTGTTTGGCAGCATAACGTACGCGCGCGTGTGTGTGTGTGTGGGATTGGCACTTTCTCCGCTCCTACGCTGTAATCCTTAGCGGTTATGTTTTACTTAGGCCACTGTAATTAGATACACACACCTAACACACGGCAGTCTGTAGTTACTGCGTTCACTGTATTGGAAGCACACATGCTTTCAGTGTAACAGTGTCATGAAGCACATTCAGTGAGCAATACTTTGATAATATCAGCGTTGTTCTTGACTCCGCACAGACCAACAGTCACAGAGGTCAAAGTTTGTCTAAATGACAAAACCAATAAGTAAGGAATTCCCCAACCACCAACAAATTAAAGCAACACATATTTTGCAATATACAATTTATGTCTTAACATGTTTATGTCCTTTATTTTCTACCTGATTTAAATGGGTGGCATCCAAGTACATGACCTGGACTTTGACTTGTTTATGTATTTTCCTCTCAATTAATTCAATATCATTGTTAGAAAATACGCCTGTGAAAAGTAAATCCATATTGTTTAATAATTTTCTTGATTAAAATGGTAAATAAAAAAAAGCTCAGTAATGTGGCTATGATATAACTTTTCACTGTACAGGTGTAAAGAGTGAGTCATTCAAAAGGCTCAGAGCCCCTCCCTTAAGGTGGGACACTGGATATGGTTACAGTCTTAAAGAAACTGCTTGTAGCGCTCCAATAACATTGAGAACTGGAGGCAGTCCAAGTGGACTCTAAAAGGTGTACACCATTACAGATGTACTGTAATGACACTTTTATATCTGCTTTGCCACAGACAATACAAAAATCATAGCTATCCTTCCTCTGGCTGACTGATGTGTCAGCCTAAAAAAGCAGTTTATAATTAGTGAGAAGGGATTTTATAACCCCAATATTATGAGGGGAGCTAGTTTATCAGTCATCATTCTGACCTTAAAGTCATGGATGAAAACTGAAAGTTGTCTAGCAGGAATGTGAGCTCACACACACCATGCCAGATGTGGCGTTGCTTTAATGACTTGCTAGACAGTCAAGCATTCATGTGGGGGCTTATACAACAGCACAAGCACCAAGACCCATCTCACTCACCCCTCCTGCCAGCTCCTGGTAGGGGACGCCACAGCAGATCATCTGCCTCCATCACCATAACATTTCTCTTTATCCAACATGCCTCATTCACCCATTCATACAAGCACCTCTTTCTGTGGCTAAGTGCTTTTTATCTAACATTAACACACATTCACACTCCGGCAGTTGCATCGGAGAGCAACTCAGGGTTCAGTATCTTGCCCAAGGATACTGCACATGGCAGCAGCCAGGAATCAACCCACCAACCTTCCGATTAGTAAGTGACCTAATCTGCCTCAGGAGTCCATGGAGAATCCTGCCTGACCTGACCTGTTATAACCTGTTCATCACCACTGCAAACGGGAAGGGGCTCAGAGCAGATCCCTGATGTATTCCTGCCCCCGGTCACAGCAGATGGCTGCCCCTCCCTGAGCCCGGTTCTGCTGGAGGTTTCTTCCTGTTAACAGGGAGTTTTTCCTTCCCACTGTCACCAAGTGCTTGCTCAGCTCTGTACTTCACCCTTGTTCTTTCAGTGACAATGGCAATAAAGCTAAAATTTTAACCAAGATTTTTATCTTCTTTGTTGGAACAAAAGACGTGGTCTAATTAAGTTAATCCTTACATATTTCACCCGTCTTAAATTTCTTCAGTTGCAACTGTTCCCAATATATTTAAACGTATTCTAAGACCACATTTTTTTGCAATATTTGCACATTTTAAGAGTCAGTGTAGTGAAACTAATATGCAATTACAGGAATGACAAACAGGACATGGTTCCACCAGCCAGGAATGAAACTAGTTTTTAACATTTTAAAGAATTACTTATTACGCAAAATGGTAATGATTGAGTAATGATGAGTTAGAAGAACCCCGTCGTAAACTGCACAGGAAAGAGGACTCGCTCATGGAAACACTGGGACAAAGTCCACACTGGCTTATTGTAAGAGTCAAAGGAAAAAACACAACCAGAGAGTTAATGAGCTTCATTGACTAGATGAGGGCTTCAGGCTTCGACAGATGAAATTACTGGAGCGGGAGCCATAATGCACACATGGAGATAATACAATGATCTTTGAGCAACTGTGAGATTTCTTCCAAGCTGCTCCTAACAGTGCACATGAGCAGCAGGTGAATAGATCAGCTGACTCACCACAGGTGAGGTTATGGCAGGGAGACCTGGAGATGGCCTCGTCATAGAATAAACAAATCATACCCACAAATAAACACACAGACCCACACAGAGAAGAGGGAATCGGAGTAGGCAGCAAACCCAGTGTTGTCCCTAAGAATAAGTTAAGTATTTTATGTTAGCGCTAATGAAACACCAATGATAATGCAACCAGTAACGACATTAAAACATTAAAGCTGATTGTATTTCGATGTGTTACTACCATTATGTATACAGGTTAGTAATCACCTGTATAAGATTAAAGGAAACAAAGGCAAATGTACATAAATATATGTAAATAAATATATAGATAACGTTAAAGCAATATATATGGTGATTATTCCAGCCTCATTCTTCGCCCTCTTGGCATTGCATGTCTTTTTCAGTTGTGTCCCTTTTGCAATGATACTGTCATCAGGCTCTCCATGAATCAATATGCTTTGCCTTTAATAGGCCTTTCATTAGCCCCTAATCAATAACCTACCAGCAAAGGACAACCACTCAATGCCCCAACTTCCACAATGTTTTTAGAGAACAACTGTTTTAAAAAGGCAACATTAATACATTAAAAAAAATTTTTTTTGTAAAAAAAAAAAAAGAATTATTTCTATAAATTTCACACTTTTTGTTTTTAACATGAAATAAAATTGCAAAAACAGTAAGAATAAACACGTCTAAAGTTAATATTTTAAAATAACATTTAAATTTAATATAATTTAATGTCAGAAAATGAATATTACAGTGCAATATAAAACTATAGAAAGTGATGTACACAACTGAGTACACAGTGGCCAACGAGGCTATTGTTTAATATTGTAAATGCATTCAGTAATTTGATCCAATGAGTGAAAATTAAAAGTAAAAAAAAGTATAGTCTCAGTAACTTTACATATATTGGTTTGTTAATTGTTTCATCCCAAAAACCTTAGACAGTATACTTACTTACAGCTACTTACAAATACTATAATTTAGAGTGTATTTTATAGCAGTTCTTTATTTTTTTAAAAAAATGACTTTGGGCCTTTATGGGACGCTCGTGGAGGGGTATGCCAATGTGTGCCCTCTACCTCCTCACACAAAGACGACAGATGCTGGTCCTAGAGCTGTGTCAGTTCCTTTCTGCAGGCCTGTCCACTCCCTTTCTGTATTAGCTCGTCTCCTGGCACACTCTTGAAGCTGTGGAGACACAGCAAACCTGGCAACAAATGTGCTGTCCTGGAGGAGGTGGACTAACCGCGCAATCTGAATGGGTTGCCGGTACCATCTCATGCTCCGAGTTGTGACAAGAACACTGATAATTGTGAAACAGTTACACATCTACAAAAGGTTTCCATTCTGTGAACCTGAGCTGTACCTACTGTCAGCTGCACCTGGACTCAAACTAAATTATTCTGTATACAAGTGTTCAACTTTGTGAGGTGCCTGCAGCACCAGGAAGACTTGCCATGTTTAGGGTATATAAGTATATATAGTATTACAACGTTCATATCCATTAAACACATGACAATGTGAAGTCACATCTGAACAATTTGTACTTGGAATGATTTCTAATTAACTATTAACTATTAAGTAACTTAGTGGTTATATACCTTTTATATAACATCTGCAAAAATACACAAGATGTGTAAATTAAAGCTACAAAACTGTTTTTATGGACAGTTACTATATTTTTACATGATGGTAAACTATTATGTTTACTGTTTGTTTTTAATTAAAGTGTCACAAGTGGCTGGTAAGAAACAGAAGATGAAAATCTGTTGATACTTTTTCGGCCTTTAATCCAAGCCATAAATGTTTTATGCAGTAGGAGTTGAACATGAACAAAAGGAAAGAAAAGAGTCTGATCGCTCGGAAGTCTGAGTAGTATGCATGATTAGTGTTTCTCCTAAACATGCTGATTAAAATGTGTTTTAAGGCACATTTAGAACTGTATCCAGTCATTTTCCTATGTTGAGTGGCTGTGACACTATTTTCCAGCACCTACATGTATACCAGGGTGCTGGAAGGGAGGATCCGCCCGTTAGTCGAACCTGGAATTCCAGAGGAACAATGGGGTTTTCATACAGGTGGCGGAACGCTGGGACCAGCTCTTCCCCCTCTGTGTGCGTGGGCGTTTGCCCATCCAGGCTACATGTGTTTTCTGGACTTTAAGAAGGAATTCAACTGTGTCCCTCGCGGTATCCTGTTTGAGGTGCTGCAGGAGTATGGGGTGTCTGGCCTGTTGTTGCAGGCCGTTCAGTCCCTGTACAACTGCAGAAGAAAGCTTGGTCCGTATAGCCGGCAATAAGTCGAACTCGTTTCCTGTGGGTGTTGGGCTCTGCCAGGATTGCCCTTTGTCACAGATTCTGTTGATAATTTTTATGGACAGAATTTCTAGGCTTAGACAAGTGGCAGAAGGCTTCTGCCCTGGTGGCCTCAGAGTCTTGTCTCTGCTTTTTGCAAATGATGCTGGAGGCCATCAGGTGGTGGCCTCCAGCTCACAGTGGAACGGTTCGCAGCCGAGTGTGAAGCAGCTGGCAATAGAATTAGCACCTTAAGTCTGAGGCCGCAGTCCTCAGCCAGAAAAGGGGTAACGCCCAATCTGTGGCAGTTGCTGCCCTAGGCGGAGTACTTCTTGGTTGGGGTTTTGTTCATGAGTGATGGGAGAAGGCAGCGGGACATCGACAGATGCTACACTGGTCTGGTGTGGTAAAGAGGAAGCTGAGCACAAAAGTGAAGCTGTCGATTCCCCAGTCAATCTACCCTCACCTATGCTCATGAGCTTTGGGTAGAATGAGATCACGAATGCAAGTAGCAGAAATGAGCTTCCGCCGAAGGGTGACTAGCTCAAAGTAGAGTCGCTGCTCCTCCACATCGAAAGGAGCCAGTTGAAGAACTTCAGGCATCTGACTAGGATGCCTCCTGGGCACCTCTTGGGTGAGATGTTCAGCTCCCTACCGGAAGGAGGCTCCCAGGGTGGACCCAGGACACGCTGAAGAGATATCTCTCGGCTGGCCAGGGAACACCTCAGGGTCCCTCCGGGTGAGCTGGTAGAGGTGGCTAGGGAGAGGGAGGCCTGTCATGGCCCTGGGCCGTGTGCCCAGCATTTGTGTTTTATTATTTTAGGTTCTGTTTCCAGGTTGCAGGGGCAGCGGCGTAAGCAGAAAACCCCAAGCCGCTGCCCCTGCAACCCAGCCCAGAATAAGTGGAAGAAAAGGGATGGATGGATGGATTTATTTACCCCACCATCTGCTAAGGGCTCAGGGTTGCAAGCTTCCAACTGTAAAATTATTTAAATTGTGTAGCAATATTATTTAATCAATTTAGCCGATTTATGGATATCAGAAATAACAGGAAAATCAAGAAATGACAGAAATAATCTTAAAAAAAGAGGGAAAACCTATTATGGACAAAAAGCTGAAGTCCCGCTGCCAAGCATGCTTTGAACTGCCAGGACGGGAGGTTTCTCATTTATATGCCACTAGGCATGAGTATAGGGATATACTAACACCGTATTATTAAAACATGGGACAAATTCAGCAGAACTGGCTCAATCTTCAACCTGCAGCGTCTCAAGATGTCAACATTTTGGTCCATAAATCAACACAAATTAAATTTATGAAAGCAGACATTGGTTTACGTCCATAAAAAGCAGAGCTGAAAAGGAGTGATGATGAGCTGTGGTCACACTGCCAAGTCAGCCACAAATAGCCAACAGTGGAGGAGGCTTGTCTGTCCTTATATGCCATTAGGCATGAAGATGATAATTTTTTAAGTATAAGACTACATACTGGGCCAAAAGTGGGGGTGGCTTTAATTCTCTGCCTCATCCATCCACAGGCATGAAGGACATGTAACCAAATTAGTCTGTAAACTCCTCGTTCACTGTGGTCTTACTGGCAGGAATTACACCTCACTGTCATTTGAAACAGTTTAAAACCCCACACAGGAGTTATTGGACACTCTGTCTTATGGCATAACTAGATTTTGGAAGGCGTACTGGTGAAATTAGCAAGCACTAATTTTGGCCTTTTGCCTTATTAGTGATGACATCACTAATCACAAATAGATCTTGGTAGCTTTAATTAAACACAAATATATTTTAAAGTTAAATGTGAAACCTTTCCAGTGCACCTGACTTTAAGAGTCCCATTAAGATCTGAATGCAGCTAATTAAACGCTGATTATACATTTTTAGATTAATTACAATGGAAGGTGACATTTGCCATCTCATTCCACACAGTGGAGTGCTCCAACCATCTTTACCACGGCTTTCGCTCTGTTCTGACAGCCGATCTTACAAAAGCATAAAGAGCCAAAAAATCGGCCAAAAAAACAATCATCGACATACATCGTCTTCACCAGAAGTTACTTGACAGCACACAGTTTCAAATATCTCTAAGCTGTCCTGATGTACTCACTGTGAGTGTGAACCAGCAGCTCACTGGAAGCTACTTATCAAATAAATCTGAAAAAGCAATTGTAAACGATTCACGAGAAATAATTTATGACCATGACTGCTCAGTAGATCAAACTTTAAGAAAGACATGAAACGACATGGAAATATTGCCACTAATTAAAGTAACAAAACTGAAAAATGAAATTCAGTCTGAATAGCAGAATGCTTAATAAAATAAACTATTTCCACTTAAACACAGTTTAGTAAAAAGTAGCAAAATAACATATACTGAAATATGTTTGGTGAAGCTAGCACGTCCTTTTTTGTGTTTGGAATCCTTGTATAAGCAGTAAAAGTGCCTGCAAGAAGAAGGTAATGGACACCGGCTGGTAATTCGATCAGATTAACCGACCCGTTCTCATTTCTTCTGGTGCCGCTGACATACACACAGATGGTGTCAGCGCAGTGACACAACGATATCCGAGTGCAGAGAGCAGGAAAACTCTAGTTTGAAAGAGAGAAAGAGCCTGTATGAGGAAACGGGAGTTACGGTGGCGCCACAATCACAAGATTATAAACCAGGAAAGCAGAGTTTGTCCCCCATACGGGAGCTTTGTGTTCAGCTAAATGATAAACACTTATTAATGTAATGTGACACAATGCTGCAGTGTATGTGCTGCAGTGAAGAGATGCGTCTAACTTGTGCAGCAAACTGGGTAAGATCTAGCTGCATCAAAACTGACTCAAGACATTTTCTCTTGGTGTGTGTGTGTTTGCATATGAATTTGAATTATCAAATTATTCTCCACATTAAAGACGCAGCAAATGTTTTCAAGCCTGATCCTCATCACATACAAGTCCATCACTGGGAGAATGAGTTCACTCAGGCATTACCAAAAAAAACACACAAATGTGCACTGCTGCCGAGTATCCCTAGACCACATTCCTATACTGCATCCAAAACCGTTCGTCTGAGGTGAATCAATAGCTCAGTTAACAGTGCAGGACTGAGTTCAGTGATAGTGCTCCAGGGAGAAAGGAGACACAGGGACACATTCAGCATGGAGCAGCTTATCACCATTAAAGGCTTACAAGAGAAAAGTAGAGGAACAGGACATAGAGAGGGAGCGGGAGGGTGGGAAAGAGAGAGTGAGGGGAAAAGAAAGAGTCAGACAATAGGAGAAAGCTACAATAGAGCATCTGTTCTGGTGCTGGACAGCAAGAAAGAGCCGAGACTACATCAGGCAGGCAGTGTTGGTATTACTGTATTGGTATTATATCGCCACTATTTAACTGCCACAGAGAATTTCTAAGAGACAATTTCATGCAGGATAAATTAAAACATACTTTATGTGCTATTAATGAGGGAAAAAACCTGACACCATGATGAATATTTGTCCATTTTGCATTTGTTTAATGAAAAAAAAAGCATGACAAATTATATGAGTTATTTATTTGAGTAAAAAGAAAAGTTTCAGAAAGTTATATAGTAGATTACAATAATGATGTATCTATCATATGCCAGCTATGGGTCATCATTTACCAACAAAACAAGCATTCTAAATAAACTTTAATCTAAATATGCAAAAATCAAACAGATTAAACAAAACATAAAAGACAAAATGGAAAAACGAATCCACAGTTATTTGAAGTGACAGCCATGCTTTCCCTGCCATGCAGTTTTTCACTCATCTGTTCACGCCTGGCGCCTGTAGCTGGTTTATTTTGTAGGTTACAGTAAGCTGCATCTTGCCGACGTTCGAACAAGATCAAGACAAAAAGAAATCTTAGAAGCATCTGTTGTGTATAGACTGCCAGTGACCGATTATGTACATGGCTAGTTCCTCTTGAACAATGACGGTTATAGCCCACTCGGTGAAGCACTAGGCGGGGAATCCAGTGGAAAACCAGTGTGCTCGGTCAACATTAGTCTTGGTCAGGATCTGCCTTTACTGAGGAGCTTGCTAATGCTCTTTCTCTACTGGGATCAAAACTGCAGAAATGAGCAAAGCTTAAATTTTTGCAGCACATGCATAATCACCCGAATAATCCAGATCCTATTGTGCAATTTCCTAACAATATTTCTTTGATGCTCTGTCCCAATTGTGGGACCATTTGTGAACTCCAGGTTGTTATGAGCGGGAGCCCAGTTTCAGGTATCTGAACAGAGGGACAGACCCTTACATTTAGAAGGTGATCTACATTCCAACAACTGAGATCTGGTCACCTTTGGCTTGAGACAGTAAGACAAAAATTAACTTGATATTCAGAGGGAGTTTGGAACCTCTCATTCTTTCAGTCAAAAGAAGCCAGTTGAGGTAGTTACAGGATGATTATGCATCTTATCTCATCATAAACTCGCTAGTCTGAAAGCATGAACAGGTAGTTCAGACCTAATGCTGTGAGCTGACCCCAGATAAGTGGCAGAAAGTAGAGGATTTGCTGCGTCGCAACCAGGAGTTTTTGTTTCATCTTTAACCTTCTCTCTTTCTCTGAAATGTCTCAGTTGGCTTTGTGAAACGGCTCTTACAACACAAAGTGGGACTTAAAACACATGAAGCTTGATTGGTCACTAAAGATAAATCACTGACTGATGCTAAATTAGGAGCGTTATCAGAGAACGCAGGAAGGAACGCGACTGCTGAAACACCTTTTAATTTAATTCTAGCTGCTGAGCCGGTGGGAGACAGCCATGCTTTGAAATTCAGTATTCAAAAGCTGTCCAAGAATAACAGCAGCGATTGTGCTAAATTTGAACAGAAAATATAATGCGGAGAGATCATCTCGCTTATTGAGCATGCCTGTCATTAATTTGACTTGACTGCAGCCATGATCCTTGAGCACAGCATTTAATGTGAAATGACAAAATATTACAACCGGCTCTTAAATGTAGGCAATCTTCCACAGCGCAGCCCACAACCTTCACACGCCTGCAGCTTTCAGATTAACTCAGATTTGGATTACATGGCAAAAGTGCATGAACAAGTTTGGGCACGCCTAGTCAGAATTTGTGTTTAGAGTAATGGGCAGAAGATAAACTGACCTTTAGAAGTTAGAGATGAAACATTAGAATTTTATGAACAATGAGTGTTATTTTATTATTTTTTTTTACAATTTAGCAATGGGAAAAAATGGACATGCCACAGTATTTGAGAACACAGTCTCTGCTCCTGATTATTTGGCATTTAATGAGTACTCTGACACTAAATCATTGTAAAAACAGTTAACAGGGCCTCTAAGTTGACTTGGAAAGTAAAATAATTGATGCCATAAAACAGGAAAAGGGTTTAGGCAGATAGAAACATGTTTTACATCAAGTATTTTCCTCCCTCAGATCATATTATTAAGAAATGCCATTCAACAGGAAATGTTGAGGTCAAGTTGAGATGCAGAAAACTCCTCATATAAATGTTAGAAATACAAAACCTTAGTATTTAGTATTACTACAAAAGAGCAGACTGACACTGCGCTATCCTCCTGTGCATTGACAAAGACCTTCATGGATGAAAAAAGGGTAAAAAAACAAAAACAAACATTACCGCCACAAAAATGAACATTAAGGTGCATTGGAAGCAATTCCTGTGGACAGATGAATTTACAATAAAACTTTTTGAATGCAATGAGCAAATATTTCTTTAGAGATCAAAGGCTGTTGTGAAAAGAACACCTCACTTGTTAAGTTGTAACCAGTGGCAGGAGAAAAATTCTATTTTACACAGAAAAACAGATTCAATTAAATATTAACTTCTACAAAAGGATGATTTAAAAAAACATTACATTAACTAACATTACAGCTCGAAAACCGTTCAGCGGACGTCTGAGTACCTTCTGCAAAAGTATTTTGCCCCAATTTGGAGGCAATGGCCTAAAGCTTTATCCAAATACTTTGAGTTACCTCTGGGTTAGTAAAGCTATAATACTAATGTTTTCAATACTAATACCCATTAAATCAAATACATTTTAACCATGCTGTAAGTGATATTCTGTAATTTTTATATATATAGCATTTCATACTGAGCAAATGAGCATATGGGAAAAAAAATGTCACATTTGCAGCACTGCTTACTTATTGGCAAGGTCAAAACTGAAAGACATAAATTAAAAGATGCATTATTAAGTTACTCTGAACTCTGTACTCAGTGTAGCGAGACAAGATAAAAAAGGCAGCATTGCAATAACTTTTTTATTTTTCATTAGATTTTGACCTTTCAGTTCCCTACAGTTGCCTTTTGCTTGAGGAAAGAAGACTGTAACACTTATGGTTGGCCATTACAGTAGCTGATTTTTTATCTAGTTACTAATATTACCTCCACAAAGGAGTTAATATATTAATCACTTCTCAGACTGCATTTTCAAGGTTCATCAGGGCCAGTGAGAGAGATTACACTAGAAGTCTGCACCTGCTGCAACTGCCTCCTTACAAAGTAAAAGAGCAACACTCCTCTCCTGTTCAGTGTATTTAACTGGGAATTGTGCTAACATAAATTCACTAAACAATTACAGTTTTTCATTTCAAAATACAAAGGTAGAATACAATAGTAGTGCCTGCATTTTTCATAATTATGCTTTTTGTGAGCAGAATTCACTTTTTTTTTGTTAAATATTTGATGGCTACCTTCCTCAAGACTGCAGTAGTTTTGTTTGAACTGTAAAATATGTCCGCAGCCCATGAAAGGGGAGCGTGTTCTCCCATGTTTGTGCTCTTTGGTTTCCATGTCCAGACGAGGACCCGCCCACACTCATACGTAACGGATCAGTTCCCAAAGTGCGGTGGAAACGCAGGCCCGTTCTTAAGCATTTCACCGGTTCATTGAAACTGACACCAGCACCTTGGTGGTGGAAACGTAGTAAGGGTGTGGTTCATGAGTGAAGGGAGAAGGGAGCAGGAGACTGAGGATCGGGGCTGCGTCTGCAGTGATGAGGATGCATTGTATTGCATAGTTTTTACTTTGCAGTATTTTTACTTTACAGTATAAAGCACCTTGAGACAACTGGTATTGTGATTTGGCACCAGGGTTATAATAGTTTTGGATTTTACATTATAGTTTAGTTTTAGTTAGTTTTTACTTTTTTTCTCTAATTCAGTTAGTTTTAATTAGTTTTCAGAGTGGTTTTGCTCGTTTTTATTAGTTTTCATTTTTTTGGTTTCATGCTTAGTTTTAGTTAGTTTTAATTAGTTTTAGTATTAGTTTTAGTATTTTCATACTTACAGTAATCAGGTGCAAGATTCAATGCGCAAAAGTGACAATTGTGTAATAAAAACTTGACAAAGATACAGTTTAAAGAAATATAAATAACTGTTATCAGACAGCAGGACTACGTGCTAAATGTGTGTAATATTAAGGACACACATGAACATCAACAAGAAGAAACAAAGTATGAACTCCAAAACTCAATGAATTCACAATAAACTCTACAACAAACTTCAGCCTCAGTGCAGCAGATTATCAACACCTACATGT
>VUQK01010874.1:0-14674 GCA_015106715.1 Bujurquina vittata | reverse complement strand
ATAAAGCTGCTGTGGCCAAAAAAAAAAAAAAAAGAATCTAGCAAAGTAACATGGCTAATTTCAAATGGAAATTCTCCAAAAATTCTTAACATTTCAGGGAAGAATTTACTCTTTGGCAGATCTTTATTTTGTTCTCCATCTCTTGACACGTCACAAAATCACTGAAAACAAAGGTAACCAGTCATAAAAAAACTGCCCGTCAGCCACTGTCTGCAATTCTCTTAGATCAAAAAGCATGATGGACAAGCACTGCAATTATCTTTGAGAGATGACAGCTGCTGCAGACGACACACTGTCATTGACTACATCATTATTGCCATTGGGTTTGACTGGCGTATCAGAAAAAACATACATCACACTTAAAATGATGCAGACATTCATGCATCCAAATGCTGCGTGAACCTGCATGTTCCTGTGAAACATAAACACACATATAGACAAATGATTGCTGAACGAGTTCTAAGATGACTGACAAATAACAGGAACCATGATGAGAACATGATCAGAGAAACCATTACACTGGCCTGCAAATGTAATCATGCTGCCATAGTAACAAGGGTCCCCTCCTCAATAAAAGCCACAGGTACAAGATGTATTTTTTTACTAGGCTCGGGGCAATATGGCTAAAAAGTCATTCATCGTTGTGCTTAGAAACAGCTATATACAGTACGATAGAATAAAAACCTTTATAACATATTAAGTATCAATACTTATACAACAGGAAAATAAGAGTTCTGTACTAAAATAAAGGTAAATTGACAAAAAACTATGTGCAGTCCATGAAAAGATCTGCTGTGCATGTTTGGCCCCTATTATGCAAACCAAGCACCTCTCCCTGTTGGATGTGTGTGAGAAGCAAGATGCCGCTGCTGTGAAGAGGTCGCAGGCTGGAATGATTAGGTTACTCTAATCTAGTATCAAGTGTCATATTAAGCCCAAATTTCAGTTATCCAAATGCTGTACCCAGGAAAGGAATTAAACAAACTGGAAGTTATTAGTCAGGTTACAGTTAGAGAGAGAGCACTGGCAAGGTACTGTAAGTCAATTCAATTCCCTTAACAGCTACCACTGCTACAGTACAGTAATATGTACTACCACTTTTTTCTCGAACACTACAAAAATCAGGAAACCCAGCATTATTTGTAATGTTGAATTGCTGTAAATTTTCAAGACTGAAACGGGATATCGGCTGAGTTGTTTCATTAAGCGGTGCAGGAGGCAATGATTGGACGACTTGTTTGCCAGTACTTACATCTGGTGTTCACCTTTTCCTAGCAATACTCTTGGTAATAGTGTGTTTAGTATTCATGTACCGCTTTACCTAAACCATGCAAATATTTTTATTAGGACAAAACATCAAAATACACTCAAATATAGGAAGAAAAGAACGGCAATTCTAATGTGAATTGATTTTCCACCAAGCCAAAAATCATTTTGAAGATGCACGCAGAGAAAAAGATTATGTACAGTGTCGTGACATGTACAACTTCTTTCTCTTTTCTTATCGTACATTAGTTGAAGCCTCATAAATATACATGATCCACACCTACCTCAAGGTAAGGTACAGGAGCAATGGATGGGAAGGGGTATTCCCTTAGCCGTCTCTCCTCATCCAGAAACTTGCCAGCCCTGCCATTGTATGCCGGCTGGAATAGGCCATAGTTTAGTACATCCTTCAGGCTCTGGTTGAGAGTACACAGGATTCGCTGCTTGGACAGCCAGATTGGAGCATCCACGTTGAATTTTAAACATTTCTGCAGAGAAAAGAGTGAAAAAGGGAGAAAGGTTAACTTTATGGCATTTTTAAACCTAACACATACTGCAATTATTTTAAATAAGACACTGAGAGCATATAAGAATAATATTTAATATGTGTTTATATATATGTGTATATGGGAGGAGATATATGATAGATAGATTTATAGATATATAGATACAGTGTGTATATATACACACACACATACACACATATATACATATATATACACATATATATACATATATACACATATACACATATATACATATATACACATATATATATATTACTGTTAACACTTGTAATCACTGTCCAGTGGCAGCTGTCACAATTTCGTCAAGCGCTTGTGTTAGCGTAATCGAACACATTATCATACAGGTGAAGAAGCTGTTCATGTATAATAATGAAAAATTCACATGCAGTACTGTAGAAAAATCTTGAGCCTTCCTTTTTATAGTCCTTCCAAGAAGCAAGATTTTTTAAAAAATTTTAAGTGCTCTTGAGCAACAGCATAAAAAAGGCACAGAATGCAAAGAAAGAACCACTGTTGTGTCTACACATAACAGACAGCTTTTAAACTGTATCTTTAAGTGCTTTGTTACTAGCAGCCTCTCACAAAACACAATTTGTTTCAATTTCTTTAGTTGAATACGTGAAAAATGCCAACGTTAACAAAGTTCGACAGGCATAAAATTATATTTTTGCACCAAAAATGATTTCCAAAAAGCTATTACTGTAGATGAAAACTTGGCATTCCTTGGCATTGTGTGCTGTCCTTAAAACATAAGGAAACTGGACAAATGGGGGATGAAAAAAGAAGTGACAGGCCTCCAAAACTATCTACAGCAGATGAACGGTATCTGAGAGTCATATCCTTAACCCTGTAAAGCCTGAGCCATGAAATGATTGCCAGAAAATTAAAATGTTTTTGAAAATGGAGAAAGGGGAAAAAAATCCAACAAAGACCTGCCACAGAACCTGAGGGATGCATCTGCCTCATAAGAAATGGTCTCAGTGGAAGGTTGGCTCCTCCTCCGTAAATCGCCAGCTTATCGTGGTGGAGGGGTTTGTTTGTCCCAGTGATCCCAGGAGCTATGTGCTTTGGGGGCCTTGCCCCCTGGTAGAGTCTCCCATGGCAAAGTGTCACTGGGTGAGGGGCCAGACAAAGAGCAATTTCAACAGCACCTATGGACCATTCAGTAAGGGAACAGTTTACATGCCCGGGATAGGGTAACCAGGGCAGGACCCTGGAGCCAACCCTGGGGTGGGAGCTCGAGGGAGAGCATCTGGTGGCTGGGAATTGACCTGTGGTGCCTGGCCGGGCACAGCCCGAAAAAGAGGCCACCCACAGGAGACGTCGTAGGGGTTGGGTGCAACGTGTGTTGGGCAGTGGCCAAGATTGGAGGTCCTGGCAGACCAAACCCTGGCTATTAGGACATAGAATGTCACCTTGCTGGTATGGAAGGAGACTGAACTATTGCATAAAGTTGAGAGATATAGTAGGGCTCACCTCAACACATGGCCTGGGCACTAGAAACAGTCTCCTGGAGAGGGGTTAGACTCTGTTCTAATCAGAAGTTGTACTCGGTGAGAGAAGCTGGAGTGGGCATTCTTGTATCCCTTCAGCTGCCTGTACATGGGAGTTTTTACTGGTAGATGTGAGGGTTGCTTCCCTGTGTCTTTGGGCTGGGGAATGGGTCTTGACTGTTGTTTGCGCTTACGTATCAAATGACAGTTCAGTCAGTTGTGTTCTGGGAGTATGGGGTGTCAAGCCCATTGTTGTGAGCCATTCAGTCCCTGTACAACCGATACGAGAGCCTTGTCTGTATTACCTGCAAAAATAATATTCCTGCTGCTAAATATTTATATACTTTTTACTTATTTTTTAATCCGTTGATGCCATCTATCACATTCTGTAATTTTTTTAGATCTGTGCTGTTATATAATTCATTGATATATTTTCATATCCAAACTGTGTGATACTATGTATCAAATTTTTCTCTGTATTTTCTGTGCGAGCCAAAATGCAACAAAATTTTGTTCTACGTACATTTGTATATAATGAATGATAATAAAGGTTGTCAAAGTCTAAGTCTAAAAAGTCGGACTTGGTCCCTGTGGGTATTGGACTTTGCCGGGGCTGCCCTTTGTCACAGATTGTGTTCAGAATTTTTATGGACAGAATTTCTAGGCATAGCCAAGTGGCAGAAGACTTCTGCCTAGATGGCCTCAGAATCTCATCGCTGCTCTTTGCAGACGTGTTGGTTTCATCAGGTGGTGGCCTCCAGCCTGCACTGGAATGGTTCCCTCCGGATCACCTGGAGGTGGTGGCTGAGGAGAGGGAGGTTTGGCCTTCTCTGCTTAGGCTGCTGCCCCTGCATCCTGGCCTTGGATAAGCACAAGAAAATGGATGGATGGATGGATGGATGGATGGACGGACAGACGGACGGATGGATGGCGAAACACTGAGAAAAGTTTGAGGTGTGCTGAGGTATACAAAATTACACAAGAACTGGACTGAAAATCAGTGGAAACAAGTCTCATGGAGCGATGAATCCAAATTGGAAATTTTTAATCATTGTCAATCTGTATAGAGGTGGCCAGGGAAGAGGTACAACAGTGAGTGTTTACAGCCATCTGTAAAACACGGTGGAGGTTCTGTCATGGTTTGGGATGCAATTCAGTCAGTCGTGTTGGAGATCTTGTCAAAATTGATGGAATTATGAATGCAGAAAAGTACCACCAGATTTTGATCCATTTTGAAAGCATCTGATCGGCAACAGCTTAAGTATTCACCATGACAATGATCCCAAACACAATGCCACTGCAGTAAAAGCATATCTGAATGGAAAAACGCACAATGGAACACTATCAGTCATGGACTGCCCTCCGCAGAGCCCAGACCTCAACATTATTGAAGCAGTGCGTGATCATCATAAAAGAGAGCAGAATAAAAGGCAGCCAAAATCCCAAGGGGAGCTTTGAATGTCCTTCAAGAAGTCTGGAGAACTATTTCAACATAAGAGTAAGACTCCCTAAAGAAATTACAAGAAACCTTGCCTAAGATAGTTCAGGCAGTGTGTGTAAAGGTGATCACACCAAATATTGACTTTTAAGAATTGTACAGTTTTAGCCTTTTAGACTTCATTTCCTTATAAGATTGCACGTTTCAATAAATCACAGCACCGATCTCCTGATTTTCTCAACAAAATAAACAAAAAGAAATAAGGGGTACCTCAAGATTTTATGCAGTAATGTATGCACAGCAATAGTTTCACACTTTTCACTTTTTGCAGGTATGTATTACTGTTCAAGAACCTGTGCTAGTTAAAGTAAACAAAACAAAGTAAAATTTCTTATGTAAATCCATTTTCAGCAACATATGTCTGTGTCAACATATGCATGTACATTATTTATTATTCTTGGAAAATAAAGGAAGACAGTATGCAACTTCTACAGCAGAAGGAGGTCTGTCTTTAGCCAGAACTTCAAGAGTTCAAAGGTACTGATGCCTGTGGGAAAAAAGAAAAAGAATCTACTCAATTATGTGCTCTGATAAGTCACTGTATACAGTGTGTAATACATGGGCTGAAATCTTCCCCTAAGGTATAAACCCAGTGATGCTTCTCTTTTCTAAAGATACGTAAAAAAGGAAAAAGGTTTGTTAACTGTTAACTAAACTTCAGATATTGTCTAGTTAACAGTTAAATGTCTATGCTATGTCTGTGCTATGCTGACACTTTCTCCAATCACTCATGATTACCTGCAATATCAATTTGGAACCTTAATTCTATTCCATTTAGCTTCAATGTATTTCTGACACTGATACACAAAAACTACAGTAACAAATCACATTTTCTACCAGCAACATGTCACTAATAATACTCATATGCAACTGCCAACCTGCAAATGCATATTAGCTCACCACTTCAATACTCTGAGCTTGGTAAAGAAATAAATCAGTAAAAAACATAGATTTATAAAATATAGATATAAGAAAAAAATAAAAAATAACAGTGGTTCTACGTGCAAAGAAATATGGGTATGCATAATATGCACAATATTATGTAGAAATGTAGGATTCATGTTTTTGAAATATTAATGAATGTGAAAAAAGTCTTTTTTTTTCTTTTTTTTTTTACAAATAGCCCCAAATGTCAACTAAATCAAAGGCAGGCTTTGACGGTACTATATTATTCTACAGTCTTGGCCTGTTGCATGGTGTGCTCTGTATTGAGCTCAACCAGCAGAATTGCAGAGGATGTGCCTGAATCTGAATTATTACTGCTATAGACAATTTAACAGCTTAAGATTCATTTTCCCTGTGTGTAAGGCTTTGTCCCTAAAGAAGCAAGTGAAGAAAATATTTTTAAAAAACTGTCAGCTGCCAGTGCTACTCCTCAGCCTTAGGTGGGACAAATCTCCTGGAAGTACAAGTTTTAGAACACAAAACAAGAACAAGGAATAAGAAATGCTAAACTCATAATACATATAAACCACTGAGAATACTGATGTTATGACTTTGAACATCCTCGGTCACATCGTTCTTGCGTTATCGTGTTCACAAAGTTGAAAGCACGGAGGGGTGACAACAATACCCCATCATCCTTTTTAGGCTCAGATGTAAAAATGGTTCAACAAGTTGCTATTGATGGAGTTGTTGGTGTACATTTGAATGAAAACTCTCAATTATACCTCTTGTCTTGAAGAGAGAGAAGAGAATTATATGCATCTTCTAGATAGGGTTTTCTTTTTCATTAAAATGTGGAACTGAGAGCAGGAGATTAAGAAGGCCACTTGGGACAGACTTGTTGACATGGGGAAATACTGTCGTCTACCAACAGCAGCAAATAATCACAGAGACAGGAGAGAGATCATTTATGTATATGAAAGATTGATGAGCATTTCATAATTTTATAAATTCCTACTGTATGCATGTAAGTGTGTGATAATACACATAAGACAAGATTACTTTCTGTTTTATTAGACTGTGCAGTTAAAAAAAAAATTTCAGACCCAGGAATAATAGAAGTAACTCCTGAAGATTAAATCTGATACATGCATAAATACAACAGTCTGCCATCATAAGCATAAGCAGAAACAGAAAAGAAAAAGGATCATGGGGTGAACCCTGTTATATTGGTTTTGATCAAAACCTCCAGGATCCATCTGTGTCTGGGCACAATTATATCACAGAGCAAAGGAACAGCATTTCAATAGTGCACATTAACCACAATAAATGGGGGATCAGAACAAAAGTCTTTCCTAAAAACTGAAATAAAGAAATATTTGCTGCTCTGCTGCTGAATTTCTTTTGTGATACATTAAAATAAATATAATGTAATACAAAATAGAACATTTTTAGATATTTAATAAGGTTGTATTTTGGTATTCAATTATTCACCCAAATACAACTGAGTATATCAGTAACAGCAACTTTGTTAAAGGAAAATCTCTTTGGGGCCACAGCTAGTATGCCAGCATATAAAAGTATGTCAGGCTGACCTAAGTTTGAGAAGAGCTACTAATAAAGCACAGCTGTACAAAGAAAGTTAGGTACTTTTCATAATTTGTCAAAGAAATGCTTTAACAATGAAAAGAGATGTGGCCAAAACTTGCAAGTTATGATTATGAGAGACAAAATGGGGATACTGCATAACTGTCCTTAACTGATTCAACATTTTGACCAGATTTTTTTTTAATTAAATAATAAATGATTTTCTTGCATATCAAAGTTTATTGTCCTGTTGCATTGCCAAACTTCTCCCAACCTCATCATGGACTGCTGCTGTAGTCCATCCATCCATCCATCCCTTCTGCTTTTCCAGGGCTGGGTTGTGGGGGTAGCCACCCTATGCAGAGAAACCCAGACCTCCCTCTCCCCAGCCACCTCCTCCAGCTTCTCCGGGAGAACATAGAGGCATTCCCAGGGCAGCTGAGAGATCTAATCTCTCCAGTGTGTCCTGGGTCTGCCCCGGGGCCTTCTCCCAGCAGGACAGCCCAGAACACACAGGAGGCATCCTAGTCAAATTCTTGAACCACCTCAACTGGCTTCTTTTGAAGTAGAGAAGTAGTGGCTCTATTCTGAGCCCTTCTTGGATGACTGCACATTTCACCGTATATCTAAGGAAGAGGCCAGCCACCCTAAGGAGAAAGCTCATTCCCACTGCTTGCAATTTCCCACTCCCCTTTTCCCTTACTCATAGCTGGAGCACACCCTTCGGTCCACCTTCTAAAAGATGGGAACCACCACCCCAGTCTGCCAATCTAGTGACACTGCTCCAGATTTCCACACAATTTTGCAGAGGCGTGTCAACCAAGACAGCCCTGCAACATCCAGAGCCTTGAGGAACTAATGGCAAATCTTGTCCACCACAGGGGCCCTGCCACCAAAGAGTTGTTTAATCACCTCAGTGGCCTCACCCCCAGTTATGGGCAAATCATCCCCCTTGTCCCCAAACTCTGCTTCCTCTACAGAAAGTGTATCAATGGGATTAAGAAGGTCCTTGAAGTATTCTGTCCACTGCCTAACTACAGCCTCAGTTGAAGTCAGCAGCACCCAACCCGCAGTCCAAAAGTTCTGTTCCATGGCCCAAATCCCACAGGCTAACCAACTGCCATGGCACTGCTCCTTCAGCTTGATGGCACCCCTCACCTCCGGTGTCCACCATATGGTTCGGAGATAGCCACCATGACAGGCACCAGCCAGCTGCTGCAGCTCTATATGGCAGCCTCAATAATGGAGGTACTGAACATGTTCCATTCAGACGCAATGTCTTCAATCTCCCTTGGAATGCTGATAAAGTTACACATCTATTAGACCCCATTCCTACCAGACTGCTCAAAGAAGTCATATCATTAAAAGATGGTTCAATCTTAAATATATGCAATCTATCTTTATTAGTTGGCTATGTGCCACAGGCTTTTAAAGGTGGAAGTAATTAAACCATTACTTAAAAATACGTCACTTGACCCAGCTGTCTTATCTAATTGTAGGCCAATCTCCAACTTTCCTTTTCTCTCAAAAATTCTTGAAAGAGTTGTAAAACAGCTAACTGATCATCAGCAGAGAATTATTTGAAGCGTTTCAGTCAGGTTTCAGAATTCATCAGTACAGAAACAGCATTAGTGAAAGATGCTAACGTTCTTCTTAAAGCCTCTGACAGTGACTCATCTTTGTGTTTGTCCTGTTAGACCTCAGTGCAGCTTTCAATACTGTTGACCATAACGTTTTATAACAGAGATTAGAGCTATAGGTATTAGAATAAAAAATTCAGAACAATAATAGATTTTACATTATTTTCTTTTAAAAACAGACAAGTTCACCTGTGAATGCATCTTAATCATTATGTTTATATTAGAAGTGTATAATGGCCAATTCAAGTACATGTACTCTCTGCTACCATTCTAATTACATAACATAATACATAATACACAGCACTGCATTACTTCAAGGCTTACATTACTAAGAAGTATCAGTGTTGAGGCAAAAAGCAGGTTTAAGTCCAGGTAATATTTTTAACATTTCCTGCTAATAGTATACAATTAACCAGCAGACTGGCCCTGAAGATGTACATCTAATTTCATAAAAGGCTATGCTTGGAGACTATCAGGCAATTCATAATGGATCTGTGGAGTTTAAAGGGCATTGACTGAACCCCTTCAAGTTGAGTGACCTAATGTTCCACCTTACACCTTTCATGATCTTTCAACCATGCTGCCTCGAAACCTACAAGGCTGTACTAAACATATTCTTGAAACCTGCACCAGAACTGTGGCAGATGACAGACAATATGGTTAATGAGCATGCTGGATATACATAATATATAATATTATGATTACTGCACTTTAAGAGTTTTTTGCAATTTAAATCATGGCTGAGACTGCCCTTTACATGGGAAATCTGAAATCTGAAGTGTCATTGCCAAAAACTGGATAGACAAAGTGAACAATACTTCCATCTTCAACAGAAACTGACAACAGAAACCATAAAGTACATTTTATTTGGCCTCTAAGTGAATTGTATGATTGCTGCCGAGGAAGGTTCTGAAACAGAACCTTCTTATTGTTAGGAAGAACCTATATAAGTTGTCCATATGCCTACCTAAAATACCAAAATAATTCATGAAACGATGAGAACAATAATTTTAAAGCAACACTGTGAGAAATGGTTAAGAAAAATACTGTCCTCAGGTGACCTACCACAGTAAGACACATACACACGCACCACACACACACACACACACACACACACACACACCACACACACACCAGGCCATAAACTATTTGAATACTTTCTTGGTGCCAGTAGTTACAAAGGTCCCTTCACAGAACTGTCTATCAATGAATGACTCATTTCTTTCCGTCATTTGTGACTTTGAACTGCAACGCAGATCCAAATTGGATATAACATTCAAAGCATGAGAGCAAAAGAGCATCAGTAGAGTAGAAAGAAGACACACAGTTACTGAACTGGGAGGTAGAAAAAAAAACAGCAGGATAATGAAAAATGCCTCTACACCACAAGAAGCATAGTGTGCAATTATTGAGAATATGCAACTCTGTGTGTGTGTGTGTGTGTGTGTGTGTGTGTGTGTGTGTGTGTGTGTGTGTTAGAGGGAGAGAGAGAGAGCACACCTTCCTGGACAGCGCAATCACAAAACCTTTGGAAAGCGTTGGGTGGTAGAAAATAGGATGAAAAAGAGATTGCCACTCTTTCAGGTGTTCTGGCATTAAAATACTTAAACAAGAGTAACTTGAATACTGATATTCATGATACAACAGCTGATGGCATGTCAAATGACAAGGCTAAGCATTTCAAGTGATGAATCAGGTTAAAGATGTTGGTCTTATAACTTTAAAGCTTTGTTAGACCAGATATTGAGCAACTGAGTGATCATAGATTTACACTAACTAAACTCACTGGACACTTTGTTAAATACACCTTACTAGTACTGGGCTGGAACTGGTTTTGCCTCCAGAACTGCCATTATTCTTCACAGATTCAACAAATTTGTGTATAATTATTTGATGTTTTCTCCCATTTTGACATGCATCATGCAGAACTTTGCATTCCACCGCTTCCCAGACGTGCTCTATTGGATTGAGATCTACTGCCTGTGGAGGCCTTTTGAGTACAATGAACTCATTGTCATGTTCAAGAAATTCTCTGTAAACCCTAGAGATGGTTGTGTGAGAAAACCCCAGTACATCAGCAGTTCCTTAAATACTCAGACCAACCTGTCAGCATTAATAACAGCAGTAATAACTTAGAAATACGTCTGTACAGTAATTCAAGAGGCTGAAACACCTATTAAGCAAATTTTGAATTGATGAGTGGAAAAGCAGGATGTAGGCCAATGCAAGCCACAACTAGTTTTTCATTTTCATGCTTTTGCAATCACACCATCTCATCTTGATATGTGACTCTTGCCAGCTGTTGCTCCTGCTGTCCATTGTCATCATATAGTAAAGAATATATTTTAAAAGACAAAACTAAATAAAGGCTCAGCATGACTAAAAGAAGTCATGCAGCTTCAATACTGACCACCTGACTGTTTCTAAATGGAGAGTAACTAGGGAGCTGTCCATAAAATGTGCAAAAGAAAAGCAAAAACAAAAAACAAAAACCACACAATGTATAATCAGTGTGAACTATGAATGAACTGCTTATCTCCAAAATTCATTACGTATTATACTTGATCCTTTGAAAATGCTTCATTGTTAAATCAGCAAAATTGTTAAACAGTACGAAGGACTCTAAAAAGCCCTGTCTTACATGCACAATACTTTAAGCAGTCCTCTTCATCCCTGATCAGATGATAAGACTTTGACAATCTGGCTCCATCAATACTCATCCTGCGCTGTAAAGTGCCTTGACCCATGTTATCGATTAAGCTTAGCTCCCTGAAACAGACTGTCACATGTTTACACTAAGTTGTTTTAGACAGACCTTTCTTCCATTTCCTTGGTGAAGGCTATCACAGTGCATCTTTGGTCCAAGCATTAACTGGCAATGGTTTTACAGCAACTGAAAGTATTGCCACTGTCGCTGTCTGTTAACAGTTCACTATGACATCCACAAATGCAGATTAAAGCTCTATCATGCAAAGAAGGAGCCATATGTGAACATCATTCAGCAACTCCACTTTCTTCTCTTTAAGATGGACTGAGGCAAAGTGGAAAACTGATCTGTGGTCAGGTCAAGTTTGAAATTCTTTTTGAATGCTGCATCCTGCAGACTAAAGAGAAGAGGGACCATCAGGCTTGTCATCAGCATGCATCTTTCATGGTATAGGGGTGCATAAGTACATATGAAATTGGCAGCTTACACATCTAGAAAAGGCACCATAAATGCTGAATGGTATATACAGTTTTATTTTTTTAGCAACATATGCTTCAATCTGAATGATGTCATTTTCAGGAAAGACCTTGCATATTTCAGTAAGAAAATGCTAATCTATATACTGCATTTATTATAACCACATGGCTTCATGGTCCTGGTGCTGAACTGACCTGCCTGCAGTTCAGACCTTTCACCAACTGAAAACATCTATCACACCATGAAATGAAAAACATGGCACAGTACTGTTGAGTAGCTACAATCTTATGTTAGACAAGAGTGGGACAACATTCCTCTCCCAGAAGTCCAGCAACTAGTCTCCTCATTCCCAGACATTTAGACTATTTTTAAAAGAAGAGGGAATGCTACACAGTAGTAAACACGACCCTGTCCCAGTTTTTTGAGACTTCAGAAAAGTCTAATTAAAACTGGCCCAATATTTTTGTTAAAATGGGACATATTCTCAGTTTAAACATGTGATGTTTTCAATACTGTGAATGAAATATGGCTTTATGAGATTTGCAAATTATTGCATCCTGTTTTTAATTTATATTTTACACATTTTTTAGAGTTGAAGTTGTTCCTTCCTGTAACAAGTTGTGTGAGGTGTTTTAATAAAATGCATAAATGTGAATATGCTAAATCACCATCCACTGCCAAATACCCCAATTACATGGAATGTGTTCTGCTTGGTTCATTCAACGTCAAAGCAGTCTGATGTTACCTGCAAACTCTGATACCATCAGAGTTTGCAGAGAGAGGTGCAAACATGAGCTAGTTTTCTAAATAACAGGTGTTGAGACCCTGGAAAGAACAGTTTTAAGAATGAGACATAAACTATTGAAAAAGGGGTCAAAGTGATGATTCACACGTGCAGTCACTGTGGTCTGGTCTGTTTATCAATGTGCCGCCATGTCAAGCTCATTCATAATCTGGATGAGATCAGACACACTGGGATATAACATTCTACTATTTAATCTCCTTCCTGTCTTCACACCCTTTTAACTAAGGCCTTGATCTTTTGTCTGTCTAAATTAGAGATATTAAGTGAAAGATGATGGGAGAAGAGAAGATAGGCCTGAAGAAAGAGATGAAGTACAAACTGTAGGTCACACTTGTGGGTTATGAAGGGACAAAGAACAAAGGATGCACGAAGGAAGACAAAAGGTTGCATGATTTCAATTAATCATTGTATTATTATGGTCTAAAGCTAGATGTGGATCACTGGGCATTTAGCCATTAAGTAAAAATAGGTTATACAGTATCTAAGATGTAATGATAAATCCAATATATTGATTTATTTTATAATAAATAAGTTTTGGCAACACTGCAAGAAGAAAACAACCAGATATACGTGATGTGAGTAAAAACAACAGGAAACCTGTACCATGTATGTAAACATTACTATTACTAATAGTAATGTTACAGAAATCTGGCAAAATGCATTACACGCTTAACAACACTCAGAAAAAGGCACATGGATTGAGTGCATTTATCTGACTCAGAAAAAATACAAGCCCATTTGGACTCAAGTTCAGGTGAGTGCAAACAAGTTGATTAAGTGTAAGCAAGCACAAGCAAACATTGCATCATTCCACATCTGAATCCAAACTCTGAAAGTGCTTTGCTAATTAAGATGTATTGTTTGTGTGTATTTTTTGAGATTATGTAAGTGGGGATGATGCATGGAGTAGGTCATGACTGTAATATCTCTGAAGGAACAGATGGCATCCAGAATGAATAGAAAGAGACAAGGCATTGTCGTTGCCTTTTAGCACAAAGTGATGCATCGGCACAGAAGAGAAAGATGCAGTTGTGTAGTTGTGAAGTGAAGGGAAAGAAAAAAGGAGGAGCACAGAGATGATGGAGTGTAATGACTCTCACACAGCCCTGTCTCCATCTCCCAAGACCCCTGGCTGTCACTGCCCAGATGACATATGCACTAATTAACACTGCTGAGCTGGACGTAAGGAGAGCTTCGAGTCCCGACCAATATCTTAAGGGTTATAGTTAAACAGAATAGCTAACATGTGTTTGTTCCATTGTAAATTAGATGGTATAAGGAATGAGTTTAATAAGTTAGCTCAGTCACCAGGTTCAACTGTGTGATATACATATTTGCTTGTGTGCTTGCAAACAACTGCAGGCAAGCTTGGGTTTTTCTGGCAGAATAAATTACTCTATCTATAATACCCCATATTTGCACTATACCAGTGAAATTAAAAGCAGTAGTTTTTAATTTCACTAATCTCTGTTTCATAGCCCACAGTCAGGCAGTACAAGAGTCTATGGGCAGTCTGGCTTTTCAGGCTGTTTACATCTGTTATTCACATTCTCCAGCATTTCCATATAGCTAGCTGAACAGTTTCAACAGGCATTTTCACCCCAATTCCAAGTTCATTATGAACCCTATATAGGAAATACAATATACACTGCTAAAAAAAATAAAATAAAGGAACACTTTTTAATCAAAGTAAAGCATCAAGTCAATTAAACTTCAGGGATATTGATCTGGTCAGTTAAATAGCAGAGGGGATTGTTAGTCAGTTTCAGCTGCTTTGGCATTAATTAAC
>VUQK01010873.1:3357-13465 GCA_015106715.1 Bujurquina vittata | reverse complement strand
TGTGACTATGTATGAAGATTAGCAAATAAAAGTCTGAAACCGAAACGACTTCTACTGTCATACGCGTCAGGAGTAAGTTACTGAGCCTGCCGCCCAGAAGTGGCATGGAGAATACAGGAGAAACGCCGGTACTATATATATATACTATATATATGCATATATATATATATATTTTTTTTTATATATATATATATATATATAAAAATACACATTTTTCTGTCAGTGTCTAATACCTGTCTTTGTCTTTATAGCTCTTCTTTACAAACCTTTGGACAGAGTTACAAAAACCACACTAGTGCTGCAGGTAAACCATTAACAATTTTTATTAAACCCACTTTTTTAGGGGGAGGTGGGGGTGTCTTATTTTAATCTGTCTTTTGCATTAGTGATTATTCATTGCATCAGTTTTCTTGAAGCCATTTCCTGGAGCAGGCGCTTTCTCTTGTTTATTTTGTGATCTGCCGACCTCTGTCATCGTACAGGACCTCCTGAAGACGACACCGATGGAGCATAAAGATTACACAGCTTTACAGGAAGCTCTGAGATTGTCTCGCAGCTTCCTGTCTGGTGTCAACGAGAGTTCACAAAGTAAACGGGAGGTCACATTAAGTCATGGCATGGTGAGATTTGTCTTCAACCAGATCTCTTTAAATGAATATGTAGAGCTGTTACACTGCATGTATGCCCTGCTGAATATTGTCACCCTCCTAAATTAACAGTAATTTTTTTGTAACCAAATATTTTGTAAAAGGAAAAAAATGACTGCACCTCTAATACAACTTGTCTCTGTGTGTTTTCCTAGAGACGCCAGCTAATACGTGACGGTTTTGTTGTGGATGTGAGTGAGGGTGAACGCAGCCTGCGTCACCTCTTCCTTTACACTGACCTCCTGCTGTGCACAAGATTTAAACATGCAAATAGAGGGTGAGCTCAGCACAACAGCGCACTAGGCTTGGCTTGTGGGAAATGTGGTCACCATTTTCTGCAACAACATTCTAGCAGTAACAAACCTGCAGATGCAGTATGCATTTGCCTTGTTCTCTTGTAAATATGAACTCACAGCAGTTTAAAGGTGCTTTGGGAATCATAACAACATATGTCTTATATTGCCCGTGCATGCTGTGTTTCTCCCAGGAAGCAGGACCAGTACAGGTTCTGCTGGTATCTGCCCCTCGCTGGTCTCAGACTTCGCTGGGTTGCAGACAAGGAACGACCGCCTGACACCAATGTCCGCTTACACAACGTCAGATCAAAGCTGTATCTCCTACATCAGCAGCTACTACAGCAGCTACAAATTTCGGTGTGTTTATGACACAGAAATTGACAGAGTAACAGATGACTGAAATATAAACATTCCTGGCAGCACTTTATAATACAGCCTTCTATTTATGGCATAATTGTCAAACATTTAGCAAGAGCTTGTTTTTTTGCCCACTACCTAAAAATACTTACCAGTAGGTACAGTAGAACGACTGCCAGTTTTAAAGGAAAGAATAAAAATGCAGCATGCATTCACGCATTTCATGAATGAATTATCAGAACCTCAGTCAAGATTTTTTTCCCCTAAGAGTCTTCCTCTTAAGACATGAAAAAACAATGCAATTGAAATTTTGTTTATGACCTATTTTTCATGGAGTTACAAATACCATGCGTTGGCTTTTGAACCAGAGAAATATGTATTTAGCAAACCACTTACAGGAAGTGATATGTCATCATCCACTGTCAATACTGCTGGTACTGACTAATCCTGATCCTGTTAATTACATTCAAATAACAAAAAAAAATAACAAAAACAACAGGTAACAGTATAATAACTGTAATTTCTTGTGAACTGTTACCACATTTCTCTGTGTGAAGAAAGCATCCAGGGGCCTGGCAGCTCGTAGCAGGAAGAAACTGGAACAAATGGAGCTGATGCTGCTCACACTCTCTACTGCTTACAGACTCGAGCTGCACAGCCCCAGCGGCAAGGTACACAATTACACACACAGGATGGGGTTTGACCGATTATTTCTTTGTTGTAACACTGCTGCTTTTGCAATGCACCATAAAATCTTTATCTCTCTGTGCACCCCACCTTACCCCTCTGAGCTGCTACACTCGTATACTCCCAGCTGGTCTCTCTGGCCAGCGGCTCAGCTGCTCCTGACAGTGGTTAAAAGTCGACTTAAGCTCAGAGTGGACAGGGCTTTTGCAGCACGTGGCAGCACAAACAATCTTCCACTGCATGTTAGACAGGCCTCATCACTCACTCATTTTAAATCATTTTTTAAAACTTGCCTCTTGCCTTTGGCTTTTAACACAGAGTAAGATGCTGAATTTGTGAGCTGTGTTTAAATGTTTTGTGTATTTTATATATTACGTATCGCTTAGATACTTTATGCATTCATTGAGTTGTATTTTATGTATTTTATTGTTCTACTGAACCAGCACTTTGCCCCCTGTGGGTGATTTAAAGTGGTTTATTAAAAAAAATTAGATTGGATAAATCTCGTACCATTGGAAAGACAGCAGCAAAGTTGAGTATGTGCGTTGCCCCCATGAAAAACAGCCAGTGTGGTTGTGTTGGTCACTCTGGCACAAACAGCACACCCAAGCTGATTCCACAAGTGTCCATTGGGGTTGAGATCAGGACTGCAGGTAAGCCTTCCCATCCTCTCCACTCTCAAATTCTGCTGATAGTCTCTGACAAACACCGCTCTGTGGGGGTGAACATTGTTATCTTGGAGGATAAGAGTTCAGTCTCAGACTGTGGAGATATGAGACTGGTTGCAGAAACTCAGATCAATATCTCACTGTACTGCGACTGCCTCCAATAAGGACCAGCCTGACTGTCAGCACCAGGAGCACCAGGCGCTCTAAACAAGAGTCAATAGCAGAATAAGCTGTTTGGCATTGGCAGAGAAGATTTTCATGGGTTGCCAAGGAACATTGTTACAACAAAGAAATATTCTAATGGACACAAATTTCCTTACTTTTTGTGCTAATTTGAGATTGGTCCAGTCCTGATGATCTGTTTGCCTCACCACAGAGTCACACTCTCCTCTTCTCCTCGCTCTATGAACTAGAAGAATGGAGAGAAGCCATCCACAAACTCACCAGAAATAGTAAGTACAGAGCATTTGACCACAGTGGAGTCTAATTAATGTTACTCTGCTAATCAATTTGTAGCTTCCCAAGCACCAATAAGTCCTTGTGGTCATTTTTATGTCACGAAAACTGCAATTTAACTCATGTACACTCAGATAAAAGCCTATGTTAAACTGTCTAATGCAGCAACTCAAATTAGCTGCAATAACAGCAACTAAGCAGCTACACAGCCTGTGTTGATATAACACCAGTGAGGCTGCACCCCTAAAAATGCATAACTTTAATAATAAATACAAGTTTTAAACAAGGGCATTAGACAAAATATCACCTTCCATACAGCTGTCAGGAAGAGGGAGGCATATTTTGAGATCTTTTTTTGAGCTTTAATAACAAGTTTCTCTCACTGGGGAGTTATTCTTCTTTGCATGAACACTGCCTTTATGTAACCTGATTGGTGCTTGTATTTGCCTTGTGTTGTGTTTGCCAGACATAGAAACCGTCCCCCCAGACCTGCTCACGCTGACCGGTTCGTGTGTGAAACTGAGAATGACACAGCAGCCACCACTACATAGCATTTTTACTGGTAGGGAGGCATCTCAGGCTCGCTTTTTCTCACCACAGAATCACATCTGTGACTGAAATGCAATACACTGTGTGAGGTTCTTGTTTTGATCGTTACAGGAGACCCACACCCCTTTTTAGTACGACTTCCTTCACGTCTGTCCTGTAATCCTGTTACACTTTTGTTCGGCATGATTAAAGCCAGTGAGATTTGTCTCTGTCTCTTTCACCAGAACTGGACAAGGAGTTGTTATCTGGGACTTTGAGTGTGGCCATAGATTCTGCTGTTGGTCTACAGCAACCAGCTTGTATGCTTCTTAATATTTAGAAATTTTTAAATGTCATGAGAGGTTGGGCTTTTTAATAGTGAGCCTATCCTCTATCTAAAGCCATAAACTAAAGGCTCATTGAGTCATTAATGATTCTCTTTTCCTCATTCAGGTGTGTATGTGTGTGCAGAAGTGGATGGCTACAAGTTTTACGACCAACAGACCCAGACACACTCTTCAGTCCTCAGCCTAAACCCAAACTGGGACCAGGTTGGACTCAAGCTCCTTTAAATACAAAATGTTATAGGTTTCTTTAATCTTGAGTTAATTAAGATTAAATTAAAGGAAATAAGAGACATCAGCACATATAAGTAAAAGTCCTACTGTCAACCAGTTCAAAGTTCAAGGAAGCAAATGACTTCTTCATGTCTAGACAGCATCCGACATAATTTCAGGCTTGAGCTCAGAGGATTACAAAAGTCTGCACTTTTGTCTGACATTGCCATGCTTTACACATTATCAGTGGCAGTGAAATCCACACTAAATCCAACCAGTAGGCAGGACCAAAAGGCTTAGTGTAAGACACAAATTATCCGGTTGCAGCTTGAGGAAGTTGAAGTAGTTAGTCAGTGTTAACATCTTTTTTTATTTCAAACAGGAGCTGTCTTTCCAGGTGGATGGGGCACAGAACTTGAGGGTGTTATGTGTGAGCCAGTCAGATGGACAGGATGATACTATTCTGGGAAAAACTACAGTTAAGGTACAACAATATGGAAGAACTTCAGCTTTATCTTTATGAATACAGTAAGCTGATTTGCTGTAAAATATTAAACAATCCCAGATGCTACCAGCAACACTGAACAAATGGTCAAACTTATGTAAACATGATATAGCTGGATAGATATTTAAGCTGTAAATTAATACATTTATATTAACAATTTTTTTAAGTTGCGTAATTGCTTTTCATTGTTACAAACCCATAAATAAATTGTTGCAGTTCACCTCAGCTCTACAGGGCTGATTAAGGTCTGCTCTCATCAGTGTTTCCAGCTGCAACAGGATGTCCTCCTTGTCACTTTAAAGTGGACGTGAAACACCACATGCGTAAAGGCTAATTTATACCATGGAGCCCTGCTCTAAAAAAAACTGTCACAGATTTAACACTGTCCATGAAGCTGGATTTAAGAAATAGTTTTTTAGAGCATGTGTAGTGCTGTGTTGCACCAGTACAGAGCACATAGTAGTCTGTTATGCTGTGAAGTAGATGGATGTGCTTGGGAAAAAGGTTATTTTATTCCACAAAATAGAGCTGATTAGAGCTTGTGGATATGTGCTCTGTCAGCTGATTGCACCAGTCGACACAGCCAACCCAACCAGGAATAATCTGAGTGCCTAACTCCAACGTTTAGGTCTGATGAACGACTGGTGCACCTGACTCAAGGCAGGCTCTCCTCCCAAAAGTTAAAAATGTTAAACACTTTTTTAAAAAAAATCCAGCTTAACAGACAATGCTAAATCTGACATTTTTTAGAGCAGGGCTTCATAGTGTTATTTAGCCTTTATACGGTAGTGTTTTATTGTAGTGTTTCATGCCTACTTTAAGGCTGTTCTTGATAAATTGGGGCTCGTCCAGGATATTTGAACCAATTAGCGAGAACAGAGTTTGAGTCAGTGTTGATGGTTAATTTAGCTTGTAGTTTTCTAAATGATCACCTGAGCTTCTTTCTGAGAACAGTCTCAAGTACTTTTGTTATTTGGCGTGTTGTGGCCATCTTTAATGACTTCAGATAATCAAGATACAAACATCAAAGTGGGTTGACACCAGGTGGACTGGCTCTTATATAGAGCTTATATAAGTAACATACCTCATTCACCCATTGATATGAGCACTTCTTTCTATGCTTAAGTGCTTTCTATCTAACATCCATACTCCAGTGGATGCATCAATGAGCAACTAGGTGTTCAGCATTTTGCCCAAGGATACTTTGACATGCAGAATCGACTTTCTAATTAGTAGACAACCTGCTCCATCTCCTGAGCTACAGCCATCCTTTAGAAGCAGTGCCTGCAGCAAGTGGCGCCTCAGGTACAAACTTTAAAGTACAGCAGTGGCAGTGTGAAAAATTTGCAATGACAGTAGGAGAGACCTGTCCTCTATAAGGAGTCTGCATTCACTCCCAATGTGAGTGGTGGAAGTCACTCAATATAAATGAGTAGTTATCCTTCTGGGAGCGAAAGAAACAAAGAGGAAGAAAAAAGAGGAAGAGAAAACAGAAAAAAGCAAGACAGCATTTTCTTTTTTTGGAGCAGTTAAATTAATGCTAGATAATAAAATGCTTAAATAACATTAACTGTGTGGGAGAGAGCCACTCGAATGATGTAACCTCCTGTTTGGACGGGCCCCCTGTGAAATTTTGCCTGGGGATGCAGTAAACGCTAGAATCTTCCCTAAGTGGGAGAGAGAAGGTAAGCAGTTCTTTTGGGCCACCTTCCAGGTGAGGTGATGACCCTCCCATGTTAGCCAGTTATCAGGAGGGTAGGCCAGGACTTCCTTGAGGCAGCAGGAGAGGTGTCACACCATCTGGGGCATCATGTTAATCAACAGAACTCTGGACCTTCAGTACACAGCAGGAAAATGTGGGCATCAGACATGTTTTTAATTTGTGAGGGAAAACAATGCAACAAGCCAGGGTACTGCCTGCATAGAACAGGCAGGAGAGAAGACACATGATGCCCACTTGTTTGCTGCTTACCTGCTCTGTAACGGGGTCCAACACATCTCTTTTAAAGGCATAATTTCATAAAGTTGATTTTGGCACATGCCTGTGTTACCAGAGCAGAGGTTGAGGATATGGGTGAAAATGCCTCAGAGTAATTATTTCACCGGATAGATTTTTTTTTAAACTAATGATCCTAACATTTCTGTGCCAAGTGAATGTTGACTTTTTTTTTTCTGTGTTCATCAGTTGGAGTCTAAAACTCTGAATAAGCGATGGAAAAAACAGACTCTCCAGCTGGGCCAGGTGGAGCTTACTCTTTCCCTGAAATACTCTCCCCACCCGCTCTCCCCACCCACCTCCACAATTCAACAGCCGCCGGTCTTCTGCGTCCCCATTGAAACTGTGGCACAGTAAGTCCCTGCCTGCCATTTCACTGCATCAGCTGTCCCCCCCTCTGGGCTGACCGGGAAAATCTAGACACCTTGAAACCGAAAGCTGTAGGGCGGTTAAAGTTTTATTTCCCTTGTGTGCCCTTTCGTGAAGCTAGTTTCCGGTTTGATTTGTGGGAAAGTGAGTTAAAGAGAAGCAGAAGTGTGGCAAGAGTGGAGACTGAAATGAAATGAAACAGCTTATCAATCAAATGTAACACAATTGACGCAATGCTTAAAACAAAAACAAACCCTCTCGATCCTCTTTCAGACAGGAGGGAGTGCTGGTTCCTCATGTGGTGCGATGGTGCGTGGAGGAAGTGGAGAGGAGAGGCATGGATGAGGTGGGAATCTACAGGATTTCAGGAACCAGCAGTGAAATCAGCATGCTCAGGGCTGCGTTCAACAGCAGTAAGAAAACACGCTGCACAAACATCAGCTTTCTGTTGGCATGTGCGGTGACAAAAGACAGTCGTTACAGAGCAAGGAGCAGACGGGTGTGATCTCCAGTCATCAAACGCTTCACTCTGCTCTTCTTCAACGTGACGCAAACATTTCAGCTCTCATCCTTTCTCTTAAAGATTATTTAGGACAGTTTAGTTAATAGTGAAAGTGGAGAGACACCGGAAATGTAGCAAGGGGAAATTACATGCATGTTTGTTTTGGAACTTGCTTGGTTTTGAGTCTTATCTTTCAACTAAAGAGGTCCACATATCAGCATGCAAACATGATCACAGTGACAATGGTAGACTAGTACTGTGTACAAGTCTGCAGCCACCCCTCATTTCTTTATATTTTGGTATGAAAATGGGAAATAGGTGCAGCAGTTTTTTAAAGCATGTGCAAGCATACATGCCAATACAGCATATAAGGCAATAACAGAGTTTGTATAGTTAGTAAGGCCTGTGACTTGGCAAAAGAAAAGAAATTGGTACAAGGACTGAAACTGAGTGAAAGTCTGGCTGCTTGGAAACAAAAATAAAGAAGAGAGGGGTGGCTCCAGACTTTTGCAGAGCACTCTGTGTTTGTGCTTGGCAGCTAAACATAAAGTATAACTCAAAGGAATATCATTTTTTAATACATTAAGTCACAAAACTGGTGCCATATGAAGGATAAACGAGACATCATTCTTTGCAGACCATAAATTTAAAAAAAAAAAATTCACTAAATTATTTCTGATTATTTTCTGTAGTGGTGACCTTTGACCTTGACTCTCAAGTCTGACTGCAACAAGTCAGCCACTCAACACTTGTGAGTGCTGAGCTTTGCCGAAAGACGTACCGTTTATAATAACTCTTGTTTATAATAAGACCATAAGAAACTCGTGATCTTTCATCTGCTGGTCTATATATGGACTGCGTTGCGTACCCATACATAATCCTTTGCCTGTGAGGAAAGAAGTGAATGCCAAAAGAAGAATCATGATCTACCTTCTGCTCAGATCTCCGTGAAGCAGTGATGAAACTGAGAAGCGCAGAAGTGAACGCCGTATCTGGAGTCCTCAAACTTTACTTCAGAGAGCTGCCTAAACCTCTGATACCCACTGAGCTGTTTGAGAGTCTCACAAGAAGCTTGGGTAAGACAACACATCCCCAGTACACAACAAGCTATATGCATACTTCACTGGAGTTTATTTTAGATCTTTCAAACGCTTACATGCGTCACCTGCGGGACTGGTTGCCTCTTTGGGGTTCTCTTCAGTGCAAATTCAGCATCTAGAAGGCAAAACGTTCATTGAAAACTTTGTTTACCATTACCGCTGATGATATAAACAGCAGGATAATAGTCTGTGACCTTTAAGTGATGCCCTCTGAGTCTCACAGACCCCCCCTCAGTTAACTGCATGCTGACTGATTTCCATGTAGACATCCAGGACCAAAACTCCCGGCTGGTCTCCATGCTGCCCCTGCTGCAGTCTTGTCCTGATGTCAACCGTCACACTTTCCTCTACCTCCTGCATCACCTCCAGCGGTATGAAACAGACACCACAACACCTGTTCACCTCTGACGTGGTTACGTTGCTCTAGCCTTCACATTTTTCTACCAATAATTAGAGTGAATTTTGCTTTCATTGGAAGTTAAAACTGAAAGCTTAAATTTTCCATCTTTTAACATATTTTTAATCTTTTATTCCCTCCAGAGTCTCAGAGAGGCAACACGTAAACAAGATGTCTCTACAAAACCTCGCTACTGTGTTTGGTCCCAGCCTCCTTCGCCCCCCTGTGGCTGGGGATGGGAACAACGGGCCCACTGTGGATATCTCTCAGGAGGTGGTCGTTCAGGTGAGCATGAAATGTTTCTGGATACCTGAGGTAAAGATTGATGTCTGGAATTGGCCATGTTCAGCAGAATGTCTGAAAATGATTTTATGCTGTTTCTATGTTATTTTAGTTCTTTTATTTATTTAGCACAGTGAGCTGGAGGTGTATTAACACTCAGGCTAAAAAGGGAAAGATCAGGTCAGGTGACCCTACAGGTGGGTAAGGCAGAATAGTGGAAGTGCGGTGACAGCTGAGGTGGGGCATGAGAGCAAGGGTCTGATCAAATCATCCAAAAAATTAGCCCCTTCCTTCATTTCCTGATCACTTTACTTTGTTCTCAATGGAAAACATTATTAGGTCAGGGACAGGTGTGATGAAGGGCTCATGAAGTCCAGAAAGTTGACCACTAAATTTGCCTCTTGCTTGTGAGCAAGGCCATAGAAACGAGAACCACTGGTGAAAAATATCACTTCATTGCAAAGGTTGAAATTTTAAAGAAAAATGAACATATACTCTATCAAAAAAGAAATCGAGAAACATAATGGCTGGCATGGTGGTCCAAAGACAAGCCTGTTAGGTTAACTGGGGATTCTAAATTGGCCATAGACGTGAATGGATGTGGAAGTGAAAGAAAATGGATGGAAAGATTTTAAAATAAGCCCTCGTTTATTATTTCTTCTTGCTTCAGAGATGATCCACTGTAACTCATCTTCTTTGTTTTGTTAAAGTTTTTTTTTTTTTTACTTAAGCTCCCTGCATCACTCATTCATAAATGGGGG
>VUQK01010871.1:0-11306 GCA_015106715.1 Bujurquina vittata | reverse complement strand
AAAATCTTGCTTTAAAGTTTATTGAAAAAAAAAAAATTAAATCATTATACTACAACATTGCAGTGTTCTGTTGCAAAACAAATACAAATCTGCATCACTGTGGTCAGTCCACAGCCTGTTCTGGCTCATATATCCCTGCACCCACTCACCAGCAAGGCATCCCTGATGAAGAAAATGGGGGTGTTGTTGCCTGTCAGGTCCCAGTTGCCCTCTTCAGTGTAAAACTTGACTGCAAAGCCCCGAGGGTCACGCACAGTGTCCGCAGATCCAGACTCCCCAGCTGGGATATTTAAAAATATATATATATATATATAAATAAATAAAAAATAAAAAATCTGTGAAATTATCATTCTTTATTTTAGACTTAATAGTCTACAACACTGCCTCTTAATACTACTCGAGCCAAAGTGTGTACCAGACTGAGATGTTAAGAGCACCACTAACACAGGGCCAGACCTTTACAAAATAACCCCTATAACACTTTTCGTTTGAAAAAATGAAAACATTTACCAAAAACATTTTCTCAGCAGAAGTAGTAACATCTTATGTCAAACAATATGTTTTCAATGACCACATAAGAGTGTTTCATAACTGTTGAGCACATTTGCATGTTCTTCCCATATTTTGCCCATCTTTTCACTAGCTTGTTTTCAGCAGACCTTGATATGCAGTGAGAAGATAAAGGCTTTACATAAGCAGGGGGTAAAAATTCAAATATATCCGTCCTTTGAGTTTAAATTTATAAAATAAACAAACAGCATGTTTGTCAGTGTAGTCCAAGTTCTGAAGCAAACTCCACCCAATGCATAATTCAGAATGATTACGATAAAAATGTGCTACAGGCAGATAGGAGGACTGGGAAAGGGCTGATGACACAGTGTGGATTTGTGACGTAGCTCAGCAGTCCCCAGGACACAAAAATATAAAAAGCAACACAAACTTTCTTGACATTTATGCAAAAGCTCTCTTAAAATCGAAAGCTTTTCCCACCCAGAATCCCCTGAAACAGTCACTGGGAGTCCTGAGCCATATCAAGCTGAGCTGTTGGCAGTGTTGCCTGAAGGCGAGCTGTCCCTCTCCTGCTGTCTGCAGACACTGCTGTGCCATACCAGTCTAAAGACAAGGAGTGCAGTCCAGTGCTGCTACTACAAATGTCAAAAACAAAAGCCCAAATAACTGCACCAGAATTGAAAAAATAAAGTAAAAGGTGAGCAAAAAAAAGTCAATTCTAGAGAATGACAAATCTCAATGAGCATACAGTTATGCCGAGTGTTGTTTCACAGCCTCCCTCTCAAGGGCAAGGATTTGGGAGGTGGGCTATCCAACTCTGAATAGAGAGCAATACGACATTAGCACAGGCTGAGCAGTTTGTGCCCAGTCTGTTACTGTATGATGGCTGGCCAGTCTTGAACTGGATAAGCAGAAAAAAAAAAATGGATGGATGTCAGCGCACACACGCATGCTCACGCGCACACACACACAAACACGCGCACGCACACACACAGAGTGTGGAATAGCTCCTTAAGATGTAAATAATGACAAAGAAGGCATATGAATACTTTAAAACATTGCTCTTACCCACACTGGAGAAGCGAACAGCAATTGGTGTAGTCTTGCCAACATGTTCAAACACCTTGGCTTTGCAGTAGCGAGTAATGTCATGAGTGACCTCAAAGTACCCAAATGCCCCTGGATCATAAAGAAACCAAAAAAAACACACGTTTATTAATATCAGGTTCACCTATTATGAGTTCTGGGTTTTATTGCGCTGAGCACTGGGACAAACACCCATCAAAGTAGGACAACAAATAAAACTGGTTCAATATCTGTCCAAAGTCTGAAACCTTGATCTGAAAAGCCTGTAAAGATTAACAATTGTTTGGAGTTAATCCACAAGTAAGTAGTTCCTTTTAGCCTGCTTTTTTTTTTTGCTAGGCTGTTTAACTTGGCAATTTAATGTAGCCACATGTAGCTCTCTGGCTGCACCGGTGTAGATTCTTGACAAAATTTGCACATAGATTCGAACACTTTCCAACATAAAGAGCTTTTAAACTCTGACAGCAGTCTCTAGTGTCAGGTGCTTAATACGTGCCTGAGCAACTTTAGATATTTAGCATTCAGTAGAATCTGAGATAGTGTTTTAAGAGAGCATACTCTACAATGAGTGTTGTCACCAACATATTGAAAAGTTACATCTTGCATTACACTTTATCATTTTGAATAATTCAAAGTCAGTGTCCAGAGCTCTAGCCCATTAAACTTGATCAACTTGGATTTATCTGCTGCTTCAGGCATTAAAGCTAAGAGATGTGAATATGGTGCTAATCCACAAGGCGAAAGTCCACAGATAAAATGCCAAAGTGACAATTACACCCAAAGACACAAGATCAAAAACATACAGCTACATAAAACATGATAACGACATCGGAAATAGCACAAACGTTTTGAATTAAGTTTGCATACGTGATGGTATCTACTAAATACTTCCTTTAAAAAAAATACATACATGAATAAAATAACTCCCTTAATTTTTTCAGTCTCTACAGGCAGACTTAAAACAAAATCCTAAAAAAATTGTCATTTCTCAAACCTTAAAATGCCTTCAATGAATGAGCAGGATGCACTTTTTAAATATGTGATCACATCAGTTTGCAACACCTAAGTTATTTTGTGCATTGTGTGTTACTCAATAAAAAACTCACTGTGCATATTTGAGGACTAAAACATTTTGTGTGGAACTGCTTCCTCATTAACAGCACCAGCTGTAATTTTTTTAAATGATGAAATAAAAATAGTGATAATATTTCCAGCTATGATGCTTAGTTGTAAGAAATGGTGTGTGGCCAAAGTCTGGCTTTCTTTGCTTAGTAGAAATATTTTTTTTAGAACACAAATCATTTTTATTGGACTGTGCATTTAAAAAAAATGCTTTCCTCGGAAAGCAGTTAGCTTTGAGCCTGTGTGACCACATGGAACTACTCAACACATCCTGTACATATTCCCTATTTGCTGAAGAAGTAATGGCAACAAATAACAGAACATCCTTTTTGCTCTTACACACAATCAGCAGCAGTAGTCAGTGTGTACTTTTACACTGATATGCACTTAATGGGGACAGCAAATCAGATAAACAGAGCACAGTGATTACAGCTGAATGCCTCACCTGCCCCTTTGGCATGCACCACCCTCTCTGGGATTCGCTCTCGGTCAAAGTGGGCCATCTCATCTGTGAAGACCACATCTTGAACCAGCAGTGGGCCTCTCGGTCCTGCAGTTTGCACATTCAGTTTGTCTCCCACAGGATGTCCGGCACCTGTGGTCAGTGTATCTGTTTTCTGATAACAGAATCAACATTAAAAATAAATAAAGCATACAATAAACAAATCTTTAAGTAGGACTATAAACATACACGACAACTGGCCTTTTTTTCTAACTAACTTGATGACTTCATTAAAGAATCAAATTGGTGCAGACCAAGGTAATCTATTAATCAATAAAATCACCTTCAGAGACTGCAGTCCTTTCTGTATAGTCCTTAGACAATGAATGAGTATGCATGACATTAACACTAGCAATTTTGAAAGCAAATAGCTTTGTAACTAATAACACCGATGCTGACAGCGTTACACTAAATTTTAAAAAGAGGCATATTAAGCTTAAAAAGAAAAAAAAAGACAAGTGTAAACAATAGTGCAGTTTGGCATGTGTACTATCACAATAAGACCGCTGGAACCTGCAGAACTGCTCAGACAACATGCTGCTTAACCATAAATTACTTTCATATAAGCTCAAGCAGCATAAAGAAAACTATAGTGAGACAAAACCCAAACCAGCGTTTAGTGTTTAAAGGTTGTGGACTTGGTTGTTATATAACTGGAAGGGTTGAAGTTCAAACAGCCCAGGACAATGACCCAGGTTCTCTCTTCACGGTGAACTTCGCTTTCACGGCTGTTTCGCAAGTTTGTCCAGGTCCCAAAACGTGTCAGCTGCAGTTCTTGATAACTGAGCAAGGCTATCCTCCTCCTCTAAAGACCGCTGGCTAAAAACAGCTAATGCACAGCGCAGTTAGCGCATAACCTTATCCGCTAAAGCAGTCAACAGATAACGCTAGCAAATAAGCGCTTTACAAAAATAACGATTAAAACACTACACGGTTAAAACATCTGACTAAAACTGCACTAAATGCATTAATTAGCACGTCAAATAACAGGCCACTGAACATCAGCTCGCTCGACAAGCTATCTATGGCTAGCCTATGTTTCCCCTGAACGACCTCTCACCCATTTCCAAGTGTGGCAACAAAAGATAAATAAAAATAACTCGATCAAATGCAATGCATATACAAACCTGAAGTCCTCTGTTCTCCTTCCAGATCTTCATCTGGTCGGCAGCCTTATCTCTGTTGTCAGCCATCTCAACAGATCAGTGTTGACAGCACACAAAATGCACAGTGCGATGCAAAGAAAGCGCTCTCGCTTTTTTTTATCCCGGAGCCAGACAATTTCTTCCTGGACTTTGCTCGATGTGGCCCCGCCCCTCCATGCTGATTGGCTCATGGAAGCGACCTGACCTACATTCCAGACGAAGTAGAAAACACCAAAACAAAGATGGACTACATAATTCTTCATATTTCCTTTGGCTAATTTCTAAACGAGATTTAAGTGTGAAAAACCTTTACTTTCCAACTGTTGTCCTTAAGTTGTAAAAAAAAAAAAGGAGGACGGGCCTTAATGTTTACTTCTACTAGCATATCCTGTTATTATCCTTATTACAATAATAACACTACAGTATAACTAAATTTCTGATTACTGTAACCTGCATTTGTGAATGGCATGAAAAACTGTTCACAGACAATGATTTCTAGAAGTTGCAGAGCCGATGAAGTGATTTCCATGACAGAATGCAGTGCAGTTTTCCATGCAGTTCCTCCTGAATCCGAAAGGTCACAGGCACTCAGTCATTGCAATTTCACATTGAGAGAACATTATTCTGAACTGGTTCCACATTTTGCAGACACATTTGTTTCCAGATTGGTGAACCTGTGCCCATATTTACTTCTGAAAAACCTCCCCTCTATAAGATGCTCTTTTAAAACTCAGTCATGACAATAAACCTAATTAGTTGCAAAATGTTCCTCCAGCTGTTTCTATGCAGCACCACTTATTTTTCCAGCCATTTGTTTACACCATCCCAACTCCTTTGAAATGTGCTGTCATCAAATTAAAAATGAGCTAATATTTTCAATGAAATAGTAAAAAAATATATATATATATTTTTCTATGTTCTCTTATGAATAAAATATAGGTTTATCCATCTACCATTATTTATGATATTTCCAAATCATTATATTATGTTTTTATTAACATTTTACACAGCATCCCAACTTTTTGGGAATTGGGGTTTTAGATTATTAATATTGAAGTACAGCCACCACCAAGGCTGATAAAAGTACAAACTAAAACTAGGTGCAAAAACATTTTTGTTAACTGAAATTAAAAATATATGCATTAACTATTGTCAACTTTGGTGAAGATGTTTTTGAAGGCTGGGGTGTCGGTGTTGTGTTTATGTTGTAATATCTATTCTGAACTTTTTAAATCTTTCACTTGACAAATAACCTACACATAATTAAAAGGACTAAAAATTAGCACATAAATTAGTGAAAACAAAACTAAAACTGAATGATTTTAAGCAAAAACTTAAATTGAAATATGCAAATATACTACGGAATACTAAATCAAATTAAGCTCAAGTTAAAACAAAAAATGAAGATAAAAAGCAATTAGAAATTATAAATGTATGCTAACTCTGGTCACCACAGCTACTAAAACAAATATAAATCATGTATTCTCATTCTCATCAAACCTATTCTCAATCAGTCAGTGCTCAGAATGAGATGAAAACATTTTAATTAGACCATCTACTGAGGAAGAACATATGAATCTCTTTCAAGATGAGCAGAAGATGCAACAACACTGCATACAGATGCTTCATCACAGTTTCACAGGAACCAGACTACAATCTGCTCTTTCAGATGATTTTCGCGGTCATAGTGGAATATCTTTGTTTTTTGTTGGTTTGTTCTGCAGTTCCAAGTCATGCCCACAAAAATGGTCCAGCGGTACAACAGCGACTGTTGAATTGCTTTTTATTTCAAACTGCATTCACACAATACAGTGTATCCATGAGGCACATTCACATCAAGTGCTAAATAACTTCATGCATGGTTGAATGTTAGCTACAGCTTCACTGAACTGAACGCAAACGCTGACTGTAAATGAAAATATTGCTTCATTATTTGGCACAGTAGGAAATCTCGCCTATTAAATGACCACAGGTGGGTTCGAAGTGAGGTTAGAATTCAGAACTTGACTGAAAAATAAGTCTGGAAAAAAAAGGACGTCACAACAATGCGTAAGGCTAATTATGCTTTTAGTGTTAGCAGATATTTCACATGATAATTCACATTCAGAAGTTACAAGAAAAACAGCACTATTGCACAATGTTGTAGAGAATTTCCCAGACGGATAAAAAGCCATCTTAACATCCCGGCCTTTGCACGGCTCTTGCCACGATGTCTTCATTTGAATGTTTCAGCGTTTTTACCGCTCACCCTTTCAAACTGCCACCAGCTCCTTCAACCAGGAGCGGTTGCAGGCAACTTAGCAACACAAGCTAAAAAGAGTGTGACAAGGACCCAGTGAAAAACACGCAGGATATTAATATGTTTCCTCTAACGTAAATAAAACATTAAACCCATTTAAAAGGGGTTAGTTTACTCTACGTCACAGATTCAGTTCCCAGAGGTGTTTTAATAACAATAATTAATCAATCAGCAATGACATGGGTGTTAAATATAGAGCTGTATAAATGGTGTTCAATGTTTATTAGTAGTCATAATATGAAAAACATTTCTTTACACCCAGAAGAGAAAAAGTTAAAATGAGAACAATGTTATAGTGCACTATTTACACTTCCAAATATGCTTATGTAACTAGTATTGCGTTAATCGTGGTAAAAATAAAATAATGTAGCAGGATATTTATATGCTGATTACATCTGATTTTACCACCCTGTAACCACTGCTACAAATTACAATTATTTCACCTGGATAAGAGTACCTGGATTTTTTTTTCTTCTAAAGCACAATAAATACAGAACATACCAAAACCTCTAATACTGATCAACCTCACTATTAACAAAGTAGATAAGCAAATCCAACAGAGCTAACATATTATCTCAACTCTAAAACAGATTAAGTCAAGTAGGTGTAATTAGGGACTGCTTTGAAAAGACAAATGAGTGTTTTTTCCTGAAAGAGAAGCAACGTCACCCCCGCGTCCGTTCAGCTTCAGCCAGAGCAGGCACCATGCAGAGGGAGGGAGTGCATCTGCACAGGCTGGGCTCCTTCTCTTAATTAAAACTCACTTCAAACGTTTAAACAAAATCATCTGATCACGACTTTTAAACAGAAAAATGCATCCATATGTGCAGGTCTCATTTCCTCTCACTGGAGTGGAGAATCGGATTTCAGACCGATTGTCTTTCGAGCCCAGAGAGCGAAGATAAAACAATGAAAACTCACAAGTTATTTATAGTGGTGAGCAACCTCACTCATAGTGTACACAACCCAGGGTGAAGCTGAAGAATATAAGCTAAAACTTCTTTAATGTAAACATGACAACAAAGTGAGCGCTCAAAGGAAAAAGGTAGAAGGGAGTGTTGTACTTGAATCGGGTCAGGTATGTGCTGAGATGACTAGATCCTGCGCAGAGGGTGCCACATGGACACAGGCTTCCTCAGAGTGGCCAGCATCTGGTTCCAGTGGGTGATTCCCATCCCGCTGGCCTCAGGGCCGATGATCACATGACCGAGGTTCTCACCTCGGCCATCATCTGTGGCCTCTGCCACGGTCACCCTCAGTGAGAGCTCCTACAGAGCAAAAACATGGTTACATAACTTTCTCTCTAAGCGTGATTCAGCATTTCTTTCTTTTTCTTTTTTTTGCACGATGTCTTATATAAACCTTTAATGACTTAGTTAACCTCCTGAGACCCGAGTTCCTGTTTGCAATGCATTTTTCATGTGTCCTAGGTATTTATGATTAAAACGACCTGATATGTGTATGAACGAAGCTTCCTCTTCAAACAGGAAGTTGTATTTTGTTACATGGTTGTGACATAAATAAATAAATGAAAAAAAAAATGTCCTCAGATGGGGACAATGGGCGTATTTTATAGCATAACACAACAAAGATAACATGGCTTAATAAATGTGCTATTTTGACCTTATCTCATGACTATTTTGCTCATTTTTCTAATTGCTTTTTTGGGCCAACTGAACCATGTGTTTTAAAGGCCCTTTGAAAGACCTTCAGAAAGCCTGTGGAACTATTGCTAATAATGATGGACTCACTAAGCTTGCTGCCACTTCTGTATATTCATATTTGATATATTGTATTTATTGCACATTTATTTGGGAGCTTATAACTTTAGTAAGAGGGCACATACCAGGACATTTAAACAAAGCTCCTACAAATTTATAATGTTTTACATCAACATTTTCTTCTTCTGAAAAAATTAAGGGATAGTCTGAAATGCACCTGCAGAACAATAGATGGCACGGAGAAGATCATGGCTTCATTGAAAATGGGGTTTGTGTCATCCCTCTTGGTGGAAGTCTTCTTCTTGCTGATCTTCCTGCCGTCTTGCAGCAGATAGACTTTGACAAATGGATCTGATGGTGAGAAGGAGTGAATGACAGGAGAGGACTCGGCATAAACAGCACATATTCAAATATATGTATACACTCTGTCAGTTTGTTGCAGAGCATGCACTAAATTCCTCATTAGAGAATAATCAGGTACAGGCACAACCTGGTACACACAATTAGCTCTGGCAGTATTTCGGTGTGTTTCACTATCTCAGGCAGTGTGTTAGTCTGACACACTATTTAAGCCTTCATAAGAAATGTGAAATGTGAGTTGACAGTAAGAGCCTCTTATTTTTAAATCAATAAACAATTTTTTCATTAGCAAGATACCAGTAATTTTGAGAAATGCACAGATTTAATGGCAGAAATACAGATGCACACATGTACTTCGTAGCTGATACAAGAAGAAACACTCTCTCTCACACAAACGCACACACAGCTCAGGTGACATCATCGTCTACTGATAAAAAGAGGCAAACACAATATTGTTTTCTGACCGGCAGTGTTCTTGCCGTTGGTCCACACCAGGTTCTTGCTCTTAGCCACAACCACAGTGAGACGCTCTGCTGTTGGCAAATAGCTGAGAGACAATAAGATCTCCCCGACTGCGTCTACTGCCTGCGGGGGTCAAAGCAGAGCATTGCAGACATTAAATATGACATCGCATGTTTCAGTCAGGGTGACGTGTCAACAGAAAGATGTTTTTTCACAACATGCTGACCGGAGTGTGAAGAAGCAGACCTCCTAAAACTGCCCCGTGTACTCTGAGTCTTTTCAGTGATTTTAAGCTAAATTAAAATAACCATAAAATTAAACTCTGAATGATAAAGCAAATTATATTATATGATGAAGTGATATATTAATTAAATACATTGTAATATGCAGGGATTTGAGTAAATCATATGAATGGCCATTTGGGATTTTATTTTTCAAACTTTGTTACACATCATTAAATGCAAATGTTATGAAGTAATAATATAAATGTAGCCACTGAATGGATGCTGGAAAATTAGCCCCAGCATTTGTTACTTCAAAGGCTGGAATATTGTAACCAGGTGATTCTAAAAAGCTCCCTGAAAACATTTCACTTGATCCAACACAGCGTAGCAAGAGGACTGAGAGTCGAGATCATATTTCTCCTACACTGACTCCTCTTCACTGGCTGAACTGAATTTAAAATAATCACTCTCGTCTTTAAGACGTTACAGTGTCATATTAAGCTAAAAAAGCTCTTTGCTCTCAGACTGCAGCCTTGCTTGTGGTTCCTGGAGTTTCCAAAAGTACAATGGGACGCAGTGCTTTTGTTAAATGTCCAGCAGAGGGTGTCAGACACCACCATGCTTTCTGACACGTTGCAAAGCCAATATCTTCATGTTTCAGTTCACAGCTGAAGGCACTTTATATTAGTTTGGGGGGAAAATGGAAAACAGCAGCATTACTTTTCTGTCATGTCTTGTATCAATCAATTGTACCTTATTGACATCTTGAAGATAGAGCCAGGCATTGAATGGTCTGATGGTCAGGTCCAGGTCTGACAGCTTGAGCTCTGCTACGCCTGCGCTGATATTTCTTTCGTCAGCATCGATACCAAAAGCGGCAAAGCGCAGGCTGAACTCCTCCAGACTGGACAGGTCCATGGGGATGGAGAAGCGCTCGTCAAAGATCACGGTGAATGCATTCGTCTGCACCTGTGGGAAGCAGAAGATGAAATTGCAGGATTACATATTCTAATCCTAAAATACACAAAGAAGCAACAACACTGGACAGCAGGAGCGACAACAAACCAGATATGTTGAAGACACTGTGCTTTTACAAATGATGTGAGAAGAGTACAGGAGAGACTTTTTTATTGCATACCATAAACATACATTTATTCTTATCTACCAACTGCAAAATTATTCATCTCCTTTTCTTGTCGTCCAGAACACATTTTACAGTGGAAAACAGCCTCTATGGGCACTTTGGCCTGACCAGCAAAGTACACGGTGACTGCTTAAGCTCAAAGAGAGACTGCCAGAGCTACAGTTGTACTGTTAATTTCAAGTCATCAAATCTTGAGGGAATGTGTGGGAAACCAATACGGTCAGAAGTTACCAGGCAACTAGTAACATGAAGAGGAGAGCAGATTTAATAATAGCCCCCTTTTTCACACCAGTGTTTGTTCCCGAAGTGTGAAATCCAACAAGGAATATTTCTGCTAAATATGTCTGAAATAAAACACTGCAGCTTTCACATAAATACGTTGCAACAGAGTACGCGAGGTCACCCGGGGTTTCTGGTCATAAATAGCAAAACAGGAACACACTGGATCACAGAAGAATTGTGAATTCAGAGCAGAGCTCGGGGGTCTACAAATCAGCTTGCAAGGATGACCTTGGATTGTGCTTCAGATCAACAAGCTGAACAGCATCATAATCGCTCAACACATACGGGATCCAGAAAAAGTAGCTGTCGTGCCAAACGGCAACATACAACATGCAAAGCATCTTCCCTTCCACCACCATGTAAAGACTGCTTGCTTGCAGTATTAGGCTTATCACTTCAGGGGATTGCAATGGAGATGTCGGGGGGGGGGGGGGGGGGGGGGGGGGGAA
>VUQK01010870.1:58254-72350 GCA_015106715.1 Bujurquina vittata | reverse complement strand
TTTTTGTCAAACACCACATGTAGGTGTTGATGATCTACTGCACTGAGGCTGAAGTTTGTTGTAGAGTTTATTGTGAATTCATTGAGTTTTGGAGTTCATACTTTGTTTCTTCTTGTTGATGTTCATGTGTGTCCTTAATATTACACACATTTAGCACGTAGCGCTGCTGTCTTGTGAATAGTTAGTTGTTGCATATATTCTTTAAACGGTATTTTTGTCAAGTTTTTATTAGTCACTTTTGTGCCTTTAATCTTGAACCTGATTACTGTAAGTATGAAAATACTAAAACTAATACTGAAACTAATTAAAACTAACTAAAACTAAGCATGAAGCCAAAAATAAAAACTAATAAAAACAAGCAAAACCGCTCTGAAAACTAAAACTAACTGAATTAGAGAAAAAAAAGTAAAAACTAAACTATAATGTAAAATCCAAAACTATTATAACCCTGGTATGCAGGCAGTTCCTGGAGGATGAAGGAATTGATACCGTCGACGGGTCCCCACGCTCACCTGACCTAAATCCAATAAAACACCATGCGTTTTGGTCGAGCAAGATTCCCCAGGACACCATCTGTCATCTCATTAGGAGCATGCATGGACATTGTCAGGCATGCATACAAGCCTGTGGGGAGGGCCATGCAAACCACTGAGTACCATTTTGAGTTGCTGCAAATGCTGCATCAGGTTTTCACTTTGATTTTCGGGGTGTCTTTGAATTCAGACTTCTGTAGGTTGATAATTTTCATTTGCATCAAATAATGTGGCATCTTTTTATTCCCAACACTTTACCTAGTCCATACCAGTATAAATATCCAGCATGATTTTTTCCCATTGAGATCTGATGTGTTTTTCAAAGTGTTACTTTCATTTTTTGAGCAGTGTGTGTATACAGTGCTATGGAAATTTATTACTTGCATTCCTGAACAGAAAATTTTGATTTAGTTTAATGTTATAATTGGTTCATTTCTGGCTTCTCCGAGAAGTCCAATGTGCCCGCTCAAATTTACAGTAGGTTTAAAAATGTGAATTTATTTGTTCATTTGCCTAATAAATAACATAATTTTTAGTTTTAAATAGGTTTTCGACAGATTTCTGAAATACTTGGGCTTGTTTCTGTGATAAATTAGATGTATAGGGTTCTGTTGCTCTTGTACAGTTCTGGGAATTCCAGGATCTGCATGTGAGGCATCGAGTCGGAGGCTTTCTTGTAGTCAATCCAAGCGGTGCTCAGGTTGGTCAGTCTGGTCTTACAGTGTCGAGGGACTGCTCTATCTACCAGCAGCTGGTGTTTTGCTCCTCTGGTGCAACTGCCAATTCCTTTCTGGGCCGCACTCATGTACTGAGCCATGTGCTTGTTCATTTTAGCCGCTATGATGCCTGACAAGAGCTTCCGTGTTGTACTGAGGCCCTTCTGCAGGTCCTTGGGGATCAGGATATATAATTTTCATTATCACTATCATTCTGATACATATAATCATAGAATGGAAAGAGCGTGTATAACATGGGGATTGTAAACATGCACATCGGGTTAACGAGGTTGGTCGTCATGGAAAAGAGCCTCAGCAAGTGACAAGAAGAGAGCAAAATGTAGTCAAACGAGTATAAAATGATGATAGTCTCAATGACAGCAGGATCATATAATGGTTACGCGCACGTCTAACGTGAGTCTTTTACCATCTACACTGTAGGTGGAGCAGCTGTTTCGGCTGGGGCTGCGTTCGAGATCCGAGTGCGAGGAGCTCCTGCAGCGCCACCAGTGGAACCTGGAACAGGCTAGCACGGTCATGCTGGACACGTATGGTCCACATCGCAACAGGTAATTCAAAGTAAACTGGACAGAAAAGGAAGCCTGCCATCTTTGGTTTTTGTAGTACTGAGTCCTGAGTTAGTACTGTGTGTAGCAGCTGCTGTCGCTCCCAGGTGTAAAACACCACTTTAAATTGGACTTGTTTTAATGCACCAATGTCCCGAGTTTCTCTGACAACATGAGGACAAATGTGATAACTGTAATTTTCTTATTGTAGATTTACAGTTTATCACATCAGAAAGATCCATTTTTTTCTTTTTTAAAATTTGTAAACACGTGTCCTAAAATGGACATATGTATTCGGAACTTCCACCATCAGTCGGCGTGTAGGTGTTTACTGTCACCGGGGGCAGTGCCAGACGCATGTGGAACAGCTGGTCTGTGGGCTACTCTTGGTTGTGCTGGTGTTTTACAGACAGCAGCATTTAATCATTTAATGATAAAGTCAAATTGTTATTCACATCCCAAAGTTAGTAAATCCAATAAAAGGGGTCGGTGGAAAATTTAAATAAGGTAAAAAACATATCTAAAAGATGCACATAGCCCCAGTGGCATTTGTTTGTAAAGTCCCATTTTGCATTTTCATTCCCTGTATAGAAGCTTTTTGGAGCCAGAGGCGTCCACATCTGGATGTGCTAAATTATCCACTAGCACTTGCAGGTTTGGTTAGTAAAATTCAGACCCTGTGCTTTAGTCTGTAGTAAGGTGCAAACGGATTTTCTGTTAGTACAGTTACACTGCAAAAAAACAAAACAACAGTAGCACAAACATGATCAAGAGGAGTTCAGGGAGTCATATAGTTAAAAAAGGAGTTGCTGTGAAGGGGAAAATTAGATGTAGAGACATCCAGCAAGGTTAATATTAATACATGAAGATTGACTCGCTTTTCCTAGCCAGCATCAAGTGGCCACTCTTGGAATTGCAGTTTTTTAGAGTTCAATAATTGTTCCTGTTTTACAGAATCCTAAACAATCCAGCTCATATTTGATTTTGTTTTTCTGCTCATAAGGAAGTGACAGCAGAAGGACAAACTGAGCGGCAGTCACCTCCTGAGCTCGTCTGCATCGACACGCAGGATGACTCATCGCTCCAAAGACCAGAGATGCTTTTTTTAACGAACATAAGGCAGCCTATGTGAATACCTGCTACTACCTGTGTCACTCACATGCATGCTCATTATTACCCAAAGGAGCAGCTGTTACACAAGTCTCAGTATTTACTTGAACAGTTGTTATTTATGTTGTTTTTTTTTTTCATTCCATAAATCCAGAGAGTTTGTGTTTCAGCCGGTAGTGGCTGCAGCCAGGCGTGCACGTCCAGGTGAGTTTGTGCATGAGCTTACATGTATGCAGAGAGACTGTGAATTCAAATGGCTGTTTGCTGTCAACAAGAATCAGGGAGGTATCAGCTGGCATTTTGTTGCACTTTTTGTGAAGATGTACAGATAATATTGTATATAATGTTTTACTGAGCATGTCAGCGCACATGCTAACTGCTGGTCAGAAGAACAGTCTATTCGTGAAGTGAAACTATTGCTGGTATGACTGAAAGCATATCAGGTCCTGTGATTACTGTATTTTTGTGACTTAAAGGTTCCACGTGGAGTTTTCATGTAGAAAGACATTCAAAAGTCTTGAATCCTGCGTTCTTCACAGCCCAGCAAGCCATCGTCTTTCCTGCCTTTGCTGGCAAATTTGAATCGTAGTGAATCTTTGAAAAACTGCTTCATAGTGCTTTCAGAGTTCAAAAACTCCACAGGTTGCCTTTAAGCAAAACATTTCTGGCTTTATAACAGCAGGAATTTGGAAGGAGTGATTGATTAAGGTCTTTTAATGAGTTAGAAGAAGATTCCGGCCTTCTCCTCATGAATACAGGGTATTAGTTAAACCTCTGCAAATTAGATATTTAATGCTACTTTAAACTCATGGTTAGCTTTCTTACTGTGATTCTGCTGTATGATAATCATCATGCTGAAGAGCTTAGCTGTCACTCCCTTGATTTACTGGGCTACTATTACGTGCCGTCGATGCCAAATTTCATATTCTGTGTCTGTGTGTGTGTGTGTGTGTGTGCAGATATTGTTCACTTTAACAGCTACACAAAAAAAAAACTGGAAAATGAAACAAAATTAAGATGTGGCTGCATCTTGGTGAATATGTTTAAAGCTGTCATATTTCTGTATGTGTGAGCGCTGATGAAGCTGTTTAATGTGACACTGACTGTAATTTACTGTTTAATCTGGGTTGCTTACAAATGTAATATGCAGATATGGCCTTCATTGTTTTATAATAAACTCTCATCTCATCTCTGAAATATTTTCTGTGGATTTCATTATTTGGATACAGTTGGAGGACACAAAGCGGAGAGGGAATTCTACATGTGGCTGGAATGATGTTAAGGATACGGAAGTCTGATTTTAATGGGATAAACTAATCTGTTGATTGAATTGTCAAATTAACTGGAAAAAAAACGGTTTTGTTTACACCAAAGCAAGTGGAATCTGAAGCAGGGCGTCACACTGGGGTAAGGCTGCCCTTGCATTTCTCCAAATCTTGCAGCAGCAGTGGAGGTGGTGTTAGGAAGAGGGGACATCAGTTTCTACCTCCAGTGCTGGAAATAAGGGAGCCTGATAACTTGAAGAGGACTCACAAGGTGAGCAGCAGGTAGCAGAGGAAGTCAGATTCCATCTCTGATGAATACAAGCTCCATGTGGAGGGATTAGAAGCTGTCCAGGGGACAGGGCTGATTCAGGCGCAAGGCTTTCCACACCTCAGAGGGGCCTCTGTCTTTTACAGTCACATGGGATACCATTACAAAGTGATATGTCTATTTCAAAGCCCTTCCTAACTGCCTGCAACAGCACCCCATGTTCCCAGAGGACACCCCAGGAGTTGTAGCTGAATGCCTTCTCCAAATCCACAAAACACATGCAGGCAAACCTTCGGATATCCTCAAGCATCAGGATGTAAACCACAGTCTTCCTCTTAAATCTGAGGTTCGACCAGTGGGTGGAGTCTAGTCTCCCTGGCAAAGACCTTTCAAAGGTGTATGTGTGAATCTCCTGAAGCTGGAGCACACCCTTCAACCACCTTTCTTAAAATGTTTGACAATCAAGAGACACTCTCCTTCTCCTTCTGACTTCCTTGCTATTTTGCAGATGATTGTCAGCCAGGACAGCCACACAACATCCAGAGCCCCGAGAAACTCAGGGCAAAGCTCATTCACCCCAGGGGGGGCTGGCATATGACGAGTTTCTTACCAACATCAGTAACCTGGCTCTAATGAGGGGCGAGTTGTCCATCTTGTCCCCAGATTCCGGTTCTTCCTCTACCATAAACATGTCCGTGGGTTTCAGGAGCTCCTTGAGGTATTCCTTCAACTGCCCGACTGCATCCTCAGCTCCTTTTGGATTTATAGCTTTTTTATTTTAAACTTTTAATTTCATACTTCATTGATTTAAACACATTTTGATGATAAAGATTAATGATTTTATTTACAAAATCACCTTTGGGACCCGTTTTTGCCATTAAAATATAACCAGATTCAAAATATGATAATCACAGTTCTGGAGTTCAAGTAAACCAGTCAGAGTTTTCCCCTCTTAGTCACGAGCTTTGAACAGAGCACGATTCCTGTCTGTAAAGGAAGCCTACTCTGCTTCCTCTGGGACCATCTCCTCTGCCCCCCCCCCCCCCCCCCCCCCCCCCCCCCCCCCCCCCCCCCCCCCCCCCCCCACACACACACACACACACACACACACACACACTCTCCTTGAATTGATTGCAGCTGCAGTGCATTGTGGTCTGATTGCTCAGTGTGATCCGTGGACACCACCCGGCCGCTCGCACTGCACTTCTCAGCTACAGCAGTAAGCACTCTGCCACTTTCACCAATGATGCATGGGACACACACACACCTACACACACACACACCTACACACACACAAAGGAGCCGTATAAAAACTGGGCTCTTGTGACCAGGAGGTGTCATCAGGTTCTTGCTTAATATCACCCAAAAATCACTGCATTTAATAAGTGTTTGTAGTGTTTTCATGATTATGTAAACCGATCAGTCACACGTGGAAATGTATGGATTGAATGTATGGATTGAATCGATAAGGTCAGTGACCCCCTGGTAACCACTGGTTCCTAGGGAAAAATGTGTATTCCCTGACCGGATGGTGAATGGTAGCTGGGTGGGTGAAACTGTTGCAAAGAGGTATACAGCGCTGTACTGAAAATCTCCTTGAAATTGCCTCGGTTGCTAGCATATTGCTAAAGCTGCCCATTGTCTGTAGTGAAGATGCCAATTTTTCTGCAAACACTCACGTACTTCTCACTAACTGAAACTGTTGAGAGTGTGACGCAAACCGGAAATAGCGCTGGTTCACCTTCAAATTAAAAGCTGTGTATTTTGAAATGCACTGTTTCAGTAGCGAGGCACAACTTTTAATTTGAAGGCAAAGATTTTGGTATGCGTTACGCTTTTATGTTTCACTGCTGCTCTGTGGGCTTGCTATTTTGAGCCATTTTTGTTGCCTTCCTCAGGGTCTGTGTATGCATCTCGCCCCTGTGTTTTGTCACTTCTTGTTTTACTTTGTTTTCTTACTTTGTTTCTTGTGTGTTTTGCCCCATTTTGGGCGCACGGGTTTTAGGTTAATCTCACACACCAGGAAACAGCCAGTCTGAAGGTGCATTCCTGCCACGTAAGTCAGTTTCCAACAGATAGTTGCAGGTGCTGAATTATTTAAGACGTTATCTCGTGTATTCAGTTCAATTCAATTTTATTTATATAGTGCCAAATCACAACAGTCGCCTCAAGGTGACGTATATGAATATTATATTGCAACATCGTCAAAGGCTGCTGCGACTATGAGCATTGTAATGCTGCCAGAGTCTTACTACCAAAGCAGTTTATCATTCCCGTGCTGCATGGTTTTGTGGAGATTTCCATAAATCTCCCTTCAGGACTAAAACATCATCGGTACACTGTACACACTCCTTTGCTGGTGGCTCACGCAAGCGTAATCGTCACGTCTCTGTGTGTTTTTTAAGCAAAGCATCCACAGTGTTTTTGTCGTAAATCGAAGACGACCTCATTAGTTCCGTGTCAAATCGAGCGACAGTGTTGACTGTTGCATCAATTGGTGCAATTAATTTTTTTTCAAACAGCATACTGAACCTGAAAGCTCGACAGCTGTAGCAACAGTAACTAAGCAAGGTATTGATTAGCCGAACCATCAATTTACTCAACCAAACAAGATGATTCATTACCACAACTAGAAGAATTATCAACCAAAATGATCAAAGTGGATTTCACAACGGTCTTTTTTCGCTGTGCATGAACCTGTGGTTTACTTTTCAAACGTGCGGTCAGTTGAGGAGCATGAAGCGTAAAATCTTTGTGTTGATGTTGGGCTGTGCATTGATTTCCCTCAGGACACTTGGCTCAACAACAGACTCCTGCAGCCAATCAGCAATCAGCTGGAGGCTGTATGTGAGAGACTGATGGAGATTGATTGCTCAGAACTCACCTGCCTCTGCTCTACCTGACAGAGCGATCAAACAGATGGTGGCTCAATACGTCAGTCAATAACGGAACAATTGACCTACCAATAACTATCCCTGTCCTTGTACAAGCCTCCCAGACTGCACAAACAGTCCTGGCAAAGCTGGAGAGTTCAGAGACGAGTCTTTTCGTCAATGCTCAGTAATGCCACGGCTCCCGCACAAACAGGTTGTCCCGCTCTGCTTGTTCACTCGTTCTGTGTGTGACTGCTTCACATGTGACTTTGAAAGAAACAGAAGGACTTCATCTTCCTTCCAACTGTTGCTGGTAACGCTGACAGTGGAGCGTATGTTTCCTCAGCCACTGAAAAACTCAATCACACAGTTCAGTCATGTTAAAAGAGCACATTTCACTCAGACTATTTGTGGGAGGAAGAGGAGAAAAATGGAAGAGAACAGAGCGATAAAATATCGCTCATCTTCACTCCCGTGGCACCTCCTCATTTTTTCTCAACCTGCCCATTAACCAGAGATTGATTTCAGCACTGACGTGTGTGTAATTACAGCATTATTATTTTGTAAGATTCCCCATGTTCAGACTTTATTGTATATTCTTAAACATCCTCGTTCACTTGTACCTGTGATCATACATCGCGGGCAATCGATGGGGAGATTTCTAAGAGAAAACAGGACAAACTGTATTTGTATTTCTGTCAGGTTTGGCTGTGGCAGAGGACCCCAATGCAGACAAACCAAAATCCTAAGGCATAACACAACAAACACTGCACTCTGGGCCACCGGCCCAGGATCAAGACAATTTCATTCATTTCAATATGCAGTTACTATCATACCTGCCACCCACTTAATTACAGCAGTTTAGCCATAGATATAGTTAGCTTATCTTAAATACAAATCAAATCAAAAGATGTTTCTTGCTGCCTCACAGTGTATTTCCTTTGTGGCTCTTTTGAACTGTGGAGGAGTCGCTGTTCTTGCTTTTGGGAACGTATTTAAAGTTATTTCACAATAAGGTCTTCTGCACTTGCATGCAAACACAGATGTATTCCAAGTTTTGGTGGCCGGGGTAGTGTTCTCAGATTGGGGGTCTGCAGATGGCAGGGAGAGCAAAGGCAAGGTTTCCGTCATATGTGGGGGTTCGCACATTTTTAAAGGGGAACATTTTCCATGACATTGATGTTGCCTCGCCTTATGTTCAGTTTGTTTCGGAGCAAATTTGAAGCATAAATCAATAAAAAATGTCTCCAAAAGTGAAAGCTGTCAAACTCGAGTTCTTGTAGATGATGTGCCCGCTGGTGTAGTAAGCTCCAGTAAGTGAAAACCCTCCCTAGTACTTCATGTCAGCTCACAGTTCAAGCACTATGAGAGATGGATCTCATCAAATACACCTACAGAGTGTCGTCGCAGGGCCAAGCAAAAATCTTTGCCAACATCAGAAAGCACGGGCTTCAGGAAAAACTGTGTCCTTTGACATGTGCACCACAACAAAACTAAATGCTGAAAGCAAACAGTCCTGTTTGAAGACGCAACAAAGCTCCATAAGGAGGTCGAGTATAAACCTCGAGGTCACATCCTGTGCGGGAACTTTGCGTTTCTTTTTTCTTTCCTTGCACGTCATCTGTTTGGTTCGGTGGTTTGCGGTCAAATATATCGCTTGACAACGTTAAACCTGCTCACTGAGCGCGTTTAACGGCCCGACTGATCACAAATCCTCTGAGAAGGATGCGATCAGTCGGTTCTGTTAGCAACAACCAACTGCATGGTCTTGTGTCCAACGGCAAACACTTGAAAACAAAAAATAGAGTATTTGCATCCTGACAGATTCTGAAATCCTTTAGTGAGAGAAAATAGATGTGAAACGTGTTTGTAAGAAGATCACTGCTTCTTTTATCTTTGAACATGCCTGGAGGGGATTTTTAAATATATTTGAAATTCTACACAACCCACTAGTAGCACATCGCTGCTGCGACCTTCAGGATGTCGGGTTCTACTGAGAATATCTGTCAACCACCTGCTGGTTATCTCACTAGACTTCATGAGTTCTGATGGAAAAAATGCTTTTACATGTTTCCAGTTGACCTCTTTTAACTCTTTGGACACATCTGAAGATGAAGCCTACAAAGACTACAAAATACACTTAAAGGCTGTTTCTAACAGCTACATAAGATGGAGGAAGGATACACGAGTACATGTTGGATAGTTTTAACAGTATATGTTGATATACTGGTGTTTGCTTGTTTTTTGGGGTCATTTTAATGCAGTTTCATTACCACTCGGCGAGCAGTGGGGAGGTCGGTGTCTTCCATGCAAACTATGGATAACTGTAGCAATCTGCCGTCAACCAAAGCAATCATGAGGGGATTTGTGGTGCAGCACCCTCTTTGTGACCAATGTCACCTGGTGACAGCCACCAGTCTCCTGCAACTATTCGCCAACCAGATGGGAAATACACATTTTCCCTCACCGACAGAAAGTTGCCAGGGGCTCATCAACCAGTTTCTAGACCTTTGTGACTGAAGCCCAATCTACTCGCCATTTGTTGTGCGTGCCTCCACCTTCGCTGACCTTCCTTGATCTGTCTGCATCTTTTAGCACGCCAGTGATCTCACTATCTCTTGAGTATTTGTGCTGTGGGATGAAAGCTTTCCAGACAAGTGCCTGTAAAACACGTGATTCAAGAGTGTCCGTGTCTCGATGGTGGGCTCAGAGTAAACACAGATGCTGGTGTTTTCCTTTTTTCTTTAAAGAAAGTTAGGTGCTACTTTTAGTTGCTCTGTTTTCACAATTTTCCCCCACCCAGATGCCCTTTCTGATACAACCCCAAAGAATTGTGCCCAGGAACACAGATCCAACACAGAGTTTTATTAATGAGAAGTCATTAGCAGCACTCTGGAGAACTTGACTGCATACTGAGGAGGTAATTCAACCATTTGATTCAGGTGTGTTGGACGAGGGACACATCTAAAACCTGCAGGACAGCGTGTCATGGAACGGCTGTGTGGAAGTTAAATGTAAAATCAGCTTTAGTATGCTGGACTGGTCAAAAGGCAAAAGGCAAACCAAGATGAGATAAGATGACATTGGTTATTTCTACTGATTGAATTGAAACATAAAAGGAACTCGATGCTTCCAATTAGTTAACAGTGTATTTATTTAAAGTGTAACTTACCTCATGAGACATTTTGAGTGTACAAATGTCCTCATGCGAAGGTCTGCCTTGTTTTTGCTCTTGGGTCCAATCCAGTCAATCACATGAATTGAAGCTGGAAGGAGACACAAACTGATGCCATGTCTCATTAGACTGAACTCACAAGCACGATGACGTAGTGGATCAAAAACAATGTCATCCTCTCATTGTTGTTGGGTTGGTTGCTGCTTTTCTTGAACTTTTGAACTTAGAGGGCAGTCAGCTTGGAGACAAAAAGTGCTGCCAGTGTGTTTGTGCTCCTGCCAAACACAATCTGGCAACCATGCCTGGCCGAGGCTCTAATGAGTGTGCTTGAGAGGGTCAGCATCTTAGAAAAAAATAAGCCAGAAACCGGAAACCACGCAGATGCTCAGTTAAGAAGAAAATAAGTGCACATTTTGTATTGCTGGGTACGCCACAGAAAACAAGCAAAAGACCAAATGATATTCAAGCACTGCTGGAAACATGGTCACAACACATATATGCAAAGAATCAGATAAGCTGTGGGCAAACGAGATAAAAAATGTTCATGTTACACCCAAAAATAGCCACACTCATATCTCGGTATGATACATGAAGTTTTGGGAAGCCCAGAACAGCCTTTGGTCCTCGTCTGTAGCTTACAGACTGCCTTTTGGATGTGTCAGTTATATAAGCTCAAACTTCCATTCGCCTGTGGATATATTCCCAAAATGTATAGGTACAGGTATAAATCATATCAACCCTGCACTTGCAAGCATACAGTGTGTCCACAACAATTACTTTGTGCTTAACCGTTTTTTGCCATAATTTTACTAGTCTATGGAGGTGTGTCAAAACGAGAAAACACAAACCAAATGATGGTTCTTTGATCAAACCTCTATAGTATCTCTGTAATGTGCAGTCAGAGCATATGTGTGACTTGGTGGAGATGTGAAGTCTGCAAGGGAGAATGTCAGGTAAGTGGTGAGATTTAAAATGTGCAGAGAAAGCATGACTACAATTATTGCAGCTGTGTATCATGAACATGCTATCTTGGCGCGCTTGAAACTGCTGCTTCAAAGACAGGGACCAAGGTGTGCAACCACTCGCTTCTAAGTGACTGTAGATCAACTAAATGGGGATAAAACGTCAAAGCCATATCATAGATGAGTTGCACTCATCACGGATGGTTAATTGATGATCTGTCTGCATGTACAGATTAGAGGGCGACACAATCTGTGTGAGAGTGACAGCTGTCAGTCTGAGTCTGACTGTGACCACCTGCAAAAGTGGTCAATCAGAGGTTGAGGGTGTTGCATGCTAAACCTCTTGGTACCCAGTTGATCAACACAACTACTTGCAATTAGTTGCCAAATGTTAAAAAAAATAAATTCACTGCACTCACCAGGCAACTACTGATTTTTCCTCATATTTTTACTCTAGTGCAACTGAATCATTATAAACAGTGTAAAGAACTGAATGATCCTGATTAAAGAAGTGTTGTTGTGTTGTTATGTTAACTGGACTGAGGACAGTCAATCAGTTTTAATACTACTGAACAAAGGGATCTAGACAAAGAGGCTTTTTTATGTACACAGCTGCAGCTTCAAAATACATTAAATCCCCCCCCAAGCCCAAGTGTGCACAGGATAATGGCTTTCAGCCACGCTGGGAAGAGGTTCACTTTTGTTTGCACCATAGCGCATACGAAATATAGATTTTTCTTGAAGAGATGCTGCAGTCCAAGGATAAAGGGTGTCATAAAGCCCTCTGAGCAAAATTTCTGACTCTGGGTTTAAAGATTTCTTAACAGAAGGTGTTGTTTAATTAGTGTCAGAAGAAGTGCAGGAAATAGTTCAAGACTTCCCCGTCTTTCTTCCACCGGCTCCATTACAGTCAATCTTATTAGCAACATGATGTGAACAACTTTCCCCCCTGTCAGTTAAATTCTTTCATGCCAAACTCTGTGTGTGGGGAGCAGGCACAAAGCTCCGAAATCTGACTTAATTTGAACTGATTGGATTGATTGATGGAAGAAAGTAATTGAATAATTACATAAGTACAAGCGAGAGGCAGACAAAGAGGGAGAGAGAGAATAAAAATGAGTCATCCGTGAACTGGGTTGAGATCGATTGTGTCAAACCGAGAGGAAAATGTGTCCTCCCCGTGGAGAAGTAAAAGGACTAAAGGACGGAGAGGAGACTGGAGACCAGAGGCGCAAGAAGGTAAAAGGGTTCTCCCGATAAACAAAACAAAAACTGTGCGAATACTCGAGAGAGCACTGATTCAAACACACACACACAGGGGGATACACTCATCATGGTGTGATTGTGTGTTTTATGTGTGCGCTTTTGTACAGCTTTATGACACTTACAGTGTTAAAAAGCTGTGACGTGGCATTTGGCTTTTAGAGAATAAAGAGTTTGAGGTTTGAGTTCTGTTTCTCTCTTTGAGGTTTCTGATTGCACCCATTTGTCCTGCAAATATGTGATTCTAAAGACTTTAAGGTGAGACACAAGCTGCCCGCTCAGGATGGCCGCTGTGAACCTGCCAGCGACTACCAGTGTTAAAGTGCTTTCTCACACATTTCTTCACACTTTCTGTTAGATTACAACTGTGCACACTTTGCTTGAGGGAATTACAACAATTTTCAGGACTTAAGCTTTAAATCAAGCATAACTGAGCTGCTTTTTAAATTTGGAGTGGGTCTGATTTATTGACTTTAGTGACTTTAGTCTTGAAATGCCAAGTTTATGCTTCACACTAGAGTATGTGGACTGGACGGTAGCAGAGGCCCATTTAGTTTATAATTTCATTAAAATAAAAAAATTAAATAAAAAAAATAGAAGATGAGGTGATTCATACCATCACTTGTGTGCAATCATGCACAGTATGTTAACCTGCACCCCCCCCCCTAAAAAAAATATCATTAAATGTACATTTAAAATAGACTCCTACATAATTGCAACCATACATACCAACAACCTCCTTTGAAATGACGGGTGCTTCCCAAGCGGAGAGTAATCTGCTCCAAATCGCTGACCTCCTCAGTCGTGTGTTTATGATTGCTGCACATGCACTGAGCTACTGTTAACCAAACAGTAAACTGAATTTTACTCATAGTTAAAAGTACGTCATTACAATTCAGCTGAGGGAGCGCACTGACCTTTTTCAATGAGCCTGGACCCCCACGGTCGGCTGCACATTGAACTGCTTGAACATTATTTATTAAAATTTATGAAAATTTAAATTCCATCCCCAAGAAGCAAAATCAAAGATGTTTGCGTGATTTAAAGCCCGATGAGGGCAATCAAAAAAGTCAAGTCATTATATGTTTTCATTTCACGTCATTCAACACGTAAGCCGTGTCTCTGCATTTTGATGCGCTTTTTGGAAGATGAGACGTATTATGTGAGCACCCCGGTGGGCGGGAGGGTGGCGTCCATTCAATAACTCGAGAACCGTTCGGCCCACACTCACCAAACTTCATGGGTTAAATCTTTGTTTTTTCATGTCCACTTTAATCTTTTTTTTTTTTTTTTAACCAGGCAAAATGTTTGAGAACCATTTTTTTTTAACACCAATTAGAGCACTTCGTTCTCAGACTCCTGGCT
>VUQK01010870.1:33354-51793 GCA_015106715.1 Bujurquina vittata | reverse complement strand
GGCGAGGTTCTTCTTGCTTTTTAATGTTTCCCATGCATTACACAAGTCTACATCTCCTAAAGCAGAGAATTAGATTAGAAATAATTTGCACCTTTCCACCTGCCTGTGTGGGTGCAGCATTCTGCAGGTAACAGCCCTCCCTGGATGGCCTGTTCCAGTGCAGGGATGTGCAGTTGGAGTTTGGAGGTTGGATCAGTGCTTTGTGCTCTTTGTTGTTTTCCTCAAGCTGTTCCTGAGCATTTTTTGCCCGTGTCGTGGCAAATTGTGATTGTTGTTATTCACTTCATGTATCAGTTGAGTTGAATTAGCACATGACTTTTGTCATATTGCCTTTATTGTGTATCTTCCCAAAGCAGTCACCTCCCAGGGCGCCAAATTGTGCCGTCCTTGGCATCACTGAGAAACGCTCAAGGTTTCCTTTGGCATCAGTATCTTGATGCAGTGTTCAGTGGCTGCTGAGAGCTAACGGTCCTGTCATAAAGGAGAAAATGATTTCTGTGTCACAGCCCCATCGCCACAGAACACCTTTTGCAAATGTCTAAGATGTCAGCAGCTTTGTCAGAACGGCTGTATTTGAAGCCCTGGGAGGCATACATATACAAACAGGTCATCTTCAGCCCTGTGCAGCAAAGCAAATCAGGACCTCAACACATACCAGAGAGACAATAATCAAAGCCCGGCACCCTCATACAGCACTTCTCTGTCTTTTGTACATGGAAACAGCAGCTCCTCATCTCCTGTGCCCTTTTCCCCGGCTCTTTATCTCCTTCTACTCAGTAGCCGTAGAAACAGATGGGCCACTTACACCTTTGAATGGCCACTGCAACACTCTTATTGTGGCGTATGCTGGTTTTTAGTTTGCAGCCTAATTTGCATATAAATAAAAATCTGATTGTAAGTTTTTACATGAGGCAGTAATTAACACCAGCTAGTTTCATGTTCACCTTAATCACTCTGAAATCAGGACTTAGTGTCCTGCCCCATTTCTGTCTCACTCTCAGTCTGTCCTCCCAACACAAGTCAATACTCCTTAATGAAAATATGCATAAGCACCATTGACATAATGTCCAAATGCTGTTAAAATTAATCAGAACATTACCTGACTGCATGTATGAATACCTCGTTATTTAGTCAAATAAAAGTGTTGCACTCCCAGTGTACGCACTCCTGCATGAGTCAAAAGCTTTGACAGTTCCAAAAGTTGCAAGGTTTTTGAATCCATCTCATAACCTTCAACTATCAAAACTGGTTTAATGTATTATGCTGCATGTGTGCGATCTGGTGTGATTCAGAATATCAGATTTAATGAATTCACACTACCACCATGTTCCCTCATGACCTAGAAACGCCAGTGGCTGCAGTCGTGGTTTACACTCCATTTCCATCTCTTTGCATTTGCTTTTATTCATATCGTGGCAACGCTTTGTTATAAAACTGTCCAAATCCTTTTCTGCTATTTATCCCATGGAAGCAGCGTAAGGTGAAATGATTTGCATGCTTTGTTTCGTCTGCATTTCAGAGCTACTTGAAGAGAATATTTACCCCTCTTTCAGAACAGATAATGTAATAGCATTTTTAACAAAATTAAAAGCACTGATTTACTGGCACAAAAACTGACAATGTGCAAATGTTAAGCAAATTCTTATGCTTCGCCATTCAGTGAATGCTACAGAGGGTACAGTACAAAGGGGACTTCCAGGGAGAAATCCAAAAATAGCACAACAGTACAACCTGTCTGGATATGCCCCCAAAACATGACCACAAACAAGAAATGGACCAAATTTAATCAGGTAAGATTTTTTTTATCTTTGTGGACTTGTTCCTCAAATTTTATTCATACCTTGAAGGTGTTTGTGTTATATTTTCCATCCATCCATCTTTCTGTTGCTTATCCTGGTCCCACGTGTGGGTGCAGCATCCTAAACCAGCCTAAACCTTTGGGCCTCCTCCCAGTGGGACATGTGCAGAAACCAAAACCACTCCAGTGTGAGCTGGAGGTCAGCACTAAATGAAGGCAGCTGAACCATTATTTCATGAATCGTTAAGCTATCCTCAGAACGCAGACGAGGTCCTGAAAACACCAAATCAGAGACCCTCACTCTAGAAATGCAATCCATAGACTCCGAATGAGCCTGACACATTGCTGGCAAAGAAGACCAAGTTCTCAAAGCAGTTGTACAGGAACCAAATAGTCTGCCATGGACATGCCATGCTCCTGAAGCATCCTCCACAGGACACTCCAAGGGATGTGGCTGAATGTCTCCTCCAAGTCCCCAAAACGCACATAGACTGGTTGGGTAACCCTCAGATATCCTGAGACGATAAACAGCAGGTCTAGTGTTCCACGTCCAGAATGAAAACGACATTGTTCTTTCCGAACCTGAGGTCAGACCAGTGGATGAACTTTCCAGTACCCTGAAACTGACCTTCCCACGGAGTCTGACGAGTGTGAAGTTGGACACTCCCTGGTCACGCTCCTTGAAAAAGGGAAGCGCCACCCCAGTCTACTTGTTTACTTGCTGACACATAAATTAAGTAAACTTCAACCCTGACAAAGAAACGAATCAAAAAAATATTGATCAAACAATGACCTGTAACCAGAGATTTTAATATCAATTACTGTTCTTTAATCAATTAAACAATCTAAAGACAGGATCTGCTGTTCTGAATCCTAACAGTGCACACAGGATTATGCCTGTTGGCATATTGTTGGAGTTTTTGTGCACACTGTTATGTTTTATGCAGGCCTGTTGCTTAAGGCATCAGCTCTGCATGTGCTTTTTTGATATGCTGGTATTTTAGCATAGCGTAGCCTGGTTTTAGAGTGTTTTCTAATAGATTTTATTTCCATGTATGCAATTTAATCTGAGTTCTCTTCTTCCAAGAAAGGAGCTGCAACCAACCAGCAATTATTCAAAAACGGTGATCTTTTCAAGAAAGCTATGACAACAGGCAGCGAGAGTGTGAAATATGCAGGCTTTCTGCATTTAGCTGAGAGCTTCGTTTGTATGTTGACTGAGAGAGCTGAGACCTAATTATTCAATCACTGTGCAAAATATGCTCCAAGTCTAGCAGAAGCACTACAGTACATGTATTCCCATCCTCATAAAACTCCAAAGCTCGACTACATTGTTTGTATATTATTCATATTCCTACCTCTGTACAATATGTTAGCACAGTACTGCAAGCTGTCAGTAATGAAATAGCATGAACTCTCTGGCAGAACCAAACATCTCATCATCTGCATGGATTTACTGTGTAAATGATGCTCCATGTTACACTTCTAGTTCTTTGGATACTTCCGCTTTTCCTAGAGTGCTTTTCTCCAACTTGTAGATGTTTCATGGATCCTGGTTTTTGTTCAGTAATTGAGTTCACTTCCTGTTTGATTTTGTTAATATTTTTTAAACTTACGATTTTTGTTTCCAGCAGCTCCAGTGTTTGCATGTTTTTACCTGTGTGAAAACTCACCTTCACAACTCAGCATCAAGTATATACAGGTATTTTGTGTATGTGACAGGTAGCTTTTTCTCTGTTGTGGCCTTTTGACCACAGGTAAATGGCTTTTGAACAACTAATTCCTACTACATTTGAAGCTTAACATAAACTCTGTTTCTGTGTTTAGATGTGGTTCAGAAATAGTTCCAAAATAAAACTTCTCAAACCAAACGGTGAAGCGTCTCAGGTATTGAAACCCTAGTGGGTGCTGACCCAACATTGTTCATGTGCATCATCACAGGAGCCGAGGTGTGGAAAAAAAAAAGGCGTGGGTCATTACCATCGGGGGTTTGGGGTGGAACCACTGGGAGAGCTTGCCCCGCTCTTCAAGTGCCCCATTGGGTTCACCGGAAATGAGGTGATGTGATTGTGGGCCTAGGAAACTCCAGACCTCCTGCTCTGGGAACTGACTATGATCTGTATGAACATCTGTATGTTCTGTGGCCATTTAGTAACCAAATTAATTTTCAATCAGATGTCTTTGGATTACAAAAACAAAGACATTTAATTTCATCTTTGCAATGATCTGATATTTCTTTCTTTGTCTGAATGGACTTCTATCATATATGGAAACAACATTAACATCTGTGGTCCAGTTTTTTGCTTTGCCGCAACCAATTTTGACCTGGGAGATAACATCATCCGTGTTTGCTGAGTGTGCAGTCTCCCCCGCCCCTCCCTTGCTGTCAGAGCCGAGTGTTGACTTTCCCGGCGAGCTTTGTGTCGCTTCCTCGTTCTGTTTGCCGTTGATTCTCGTGTTGTAGTTTTGCTTTAGCTTTAGCCAGTAAAAGCTCGGCTTTTAGCCTTTTCAGCTTGCCATCAATTTATAGAATCATGGGTGGGAAGTGAAACAGCAAAAATACATTTTTCTCTACATTTTTGTGCAGGTCAGTCATCAATACTGACTAATCTAAAATCATCTCAGTTATTTACTACTTGGATATACAATATTTACATCTCTACCTGAGACATTGCCCGTTCTGATCACTGACTGAATGCCAACCAGTCAATTAGCACCTATACATTCCTTTAATCCTTGTGACCGACTCTGAATTGGTTAAGAGGAAGTGGATGGATGGATGGATGGATGGATGGAGGGATGGATGGATGGATGGATGGATGGACATTTCTTTAATCGGTGAATCATCTAATTGACTTGAAGCGCTCCAAACCTGTTGAATTATGTTTTAGCCTGACTTGAATGTTGTGTTACGGTTTAATTTGTATTATCCCTCTTTTATTTCATCCCTTAAAACTTTTCAGCCTTTTTCTGTGTCTGATCCGTTCTCTTCAGTAACAAAGGCCATCGTTCCTCCAGTTTAAAATAGAGGAAAACCAGAGTGACAGACTGTGGGCGTTTAGTTGCTGCACTGGTTTGATTTCTGCTTCAGCAAACCAGACACCGTCACACAAAGACTGCATGTTTGATACTCAGTTCACTTGTGAATCGCCCGGGTTTAGCTTCACAAAAACGTCAGGTTTAGAGGTGAAAAAGCTTCCGGTTGCCACATCGGAATACCTTTGATTCCGACTGGCAAGTTTAAAGCTTTGATGATTTTCCTTGAATGCCAACAAATCTCATGCTGGAAGATTCTCTCTCTCCCTCTCTCTCTCTCTCTCTCTCTCTCTCTCACACACACACACACACACACACACACAAATGAAACACTTTGTCGATTCTTAAGTGCTACAAATTTCAAGTTCAGACATGAAGTATAATTTTAAGTGTAAATTAATAACTACATTATTATTAATACAGACTTCAAAAGAAGTTCCAGCTGTATTTATAAAGGTTAAAGGAAATTATACATTTTTTATCAGGGAGCCACCAAAAGTGCTGGGAACCGGTCCTGTATTTAAGCTTTGATGAATGCTACTGTATTTTTTATGAAGCAAATGTCATTAAATTAACTTATTTTGTGTAATTAACAATTCATTTTTTTTCATTTAAGTGCACCTGTTGGCAAGGTTACATCAGAAATCAAAGGACGAGTGAAGCAGACAAAGACATGAGAGAGCAGGGGAGCAAAAACATGCGTTTCCTGCATCATAAGTAGAAGAGCTTTTTCATGATAGTCCACGCCAAGAAAAATTACATTATTAGTATTTTTTTAATGCATGAAAGACTTAATGCTAACAGCCAACTTGATGTACAAATATTTCACCTGTGCATCGTTCTGATTTACATCCAGTGACTGTACATGATGTCAGCCTTTAGGACACGAGACAGAAAGTAAGGAATCATATTTCTGGTGTGATGCCCACTGTGTATTTCCCCGTCTCTTTGTTTCTATGCAGGCCCCCTTCAGGCAGAGTGCATCAGTGCAGCTGGGGGCACCTGGCTGTTCTCCCAGAACCATGTTTCTTGTTTGGTTTGCTTCATCATTGATCATTTTATCCTAATAAGACTGGTTTTAAGTGTTCTTTTTGTTTTTTGCCTTGTTTTCCCTAATAAAGAGGTGCAGTTTAGAAACCATGCACAAAGAGCATGCACAAGTAACCTGCCAGTAAAGGTTGCAAAAATCCACCAATGTGGAGGACAGGCTGCCCTGAACCGTGTGCAGTAGGACACTTTACTGTGACTGAATGATGCTGTAGACTTGTTTCCTCTTGATTTCAGTAGCTATATGCAACAGATTATATTTTACATTTCCCCTGTGATGTGCTCATTTGCACCCAAACATTTCACACTGGTTAGTCTAGAATCTGTGTTAAAGTCTGTCTCTCAGCAGTCAGCTAGGCCCGTAAGCATACGTCAATTAACCATGTGGTAAGAGTCTGCTACAGTTTTAATCACTTAATTCTTGTCAGTTGCAGTTACAGACAGGGGTGGGCTCAGCCAAACAAACCGTCTTGCCCGCCCAGTCAAACACACGCACACACGCACACACGCACACACACACACACACACACACACACACAGAAATAGAGCGAAAGGGTAAATCTGAAGTGCACGCAGAAAGTTTTAATTTTCAGAGAATACAAAATATCAACAATTGGCTCACCTGCACAAGTTTGAAGAGTTTTACATGTTTACATTTATTTTCTAAGAAAGCAATGGTAATGTTTGTGTGTGTGTGTGTTTGTGTGTGTGTGCAGTACACCTGTAATGCTCAGATCCACCTGTGTATTTTAATGTGAGCTCCACTTCTGTAAGTCAAGCCATCCGCTGCAGTCAGGTTTGCACTTTTGGGGCGTCTGCATGACTCTGCTATCATAAATCAAGCTTGAGGTGTTTAGACTGGAGCTCACAAATCTTAAACAGTCATTTTCTCAGCAACTCTGTCACTTTCTGTGGTTCCTAAACACTTCCACCTTGCAATAGTCCCACTCATAGTTGATCATGGACTATATGACTTGTGGGAATGATTGCATCCTATTACAGCACCTTGCTTGAGTTCAGAGAGCTCTTTTTTTCATGTGTAAAGGGAGACTGTGTGCTTGATTTTATGTACCTGTGGCGATGATTGTTTTTGACACATATGTCACATCAGAAACTGTCATGTGACATATTTGTCAAGAACAAAAATATAATCATATGCTTAATTCATTCAGCTATTTTAACTGAAAGCCTATTTAACCAAATGGAAGCCAAAACCAAAACATTGGCTATTACTTAATTAATAAAAATACATATTTGTAACAATCCTCAAATATAGGTACTGAAACACACCCTCAACTTTAGAAGGAACAGTTTTGTTTATTTTATTGACTAAGAAGAGTGTGTTGACCTGTTGGTACTATTTCTGTGTATTTTTATTTATTTATTTTATTGTATGAAAAAAAATGTCACATCAATTTAGGGATTTATGAGCAATTTAGGCAAACTAGTTTTTACTTATAGGCTAATTGGCGAATAGATGTGAGTGTGAATGGTTAGTTCTATACTCCTGTGATACACTGCCAACCTGCCCCAGCCCACCTGTGACCCTGAATCGGATAAGAAGAGATGAATGGATGGATGGATGGATGGTGATTTAGATGAAGTACCCTGAGCAGCAAAACACAAGCTTCCAAGAAGAACAACAAAAAAAAAAAAAAAACAGCAGAAAACAATTTTCTTGGAGAAATAAATCTTTCGAGACCCCTGAGTGCTTATTCAAAGAACTGAGTGTCGCACCTTCAGGTGATGTTCATTCTCCCTTGGAGTGTTCAGAAAGGTAACAACAGCAGACATGTTGCTGTTCCTGAAAGAACAGACACATTTGTACAATGTACAAAACTCTGAAAGTCACAGGGACACACTGACTGGCCTCTGTCTGGGAATGGGTCTGCGCCAAATGCTGGGAAATCGTGCAAACTGGGAAAATAAAACAAGCTGTCCAAATGTAGCTGGCAGCCATTTTCAGACCCCCACTGGCTTGTCTACATTTCACTGACAACCTTTGAGGAAAATGGGTTTGTGCTCTTATGGCTTAATACAAACATATTTAGGTTACGTAAACTCTGGGAAAACACATGCCTTGGAAGGGCGGGATAAAACAGAAGTCCTAGAAACAAAGGAAGCAGAAGGAGAAATTCTGGGAGAAAGAAGAGGAAGAAGAAAGGGAGGACAATAAATGCACGGAAAAGTAGTTGAACACAAGTAATGAAACGCATTACCAAAAGAATAGTCAAATAAAAAAGTCATAGCAGACCATAACAGTGACGTAAATGCTCTTGGCACACCTTGAACCTCTGAGTAAATCAGTTACCACCTTTTAATGGATATTCCTTGTGGGATAACAGATATCTCAAAACAGCAAAAGTTTCCCAGACGAGTTCCCCCCCACAGTCCAGATCTGGATCTGACAGCTTTGACATGCACAATGACGGGAGATCCACAACTGAACAATCTACAGAAAGTATATGACGTAATCGTGTCAACATGGAGCAGAAGCGCAAATATTTATTTCTAAAATCTTCGGGGAATCCACAGAGCACAGAGGCCGTGAGGGTACAGCAAAATAAGTGCTTGTTAGTGTATTTTTCTAACCACGCGTTGCAGAATAAGACTAACAGTCATATATGCCACATTTCGCTGTTCCAGAACTCCCTCTGAAATGATGACATTTCTCTTTGTGTTTTTGTCAGAAGTGGAGAGGGAACGACAGCCGCCGCAGCGTGTGAGAACACGCACAGCAGGAGCAACAGGACGGACAGAAAGGAGGGCTGCCAGCTGGAGACAATACCATTGATTCCCATGCTTTGATAGTTACATAGCTTTAGGCCCTTGCAATCAAGCTGTGACCAATAGATCACTGAAATCTAAAAATACATTTCTATCTCCATCAATCTGTGATCAGCCAACAGACCACACGGGAAAATCTCAGGCAGCCCCCCCCCCCTCAGGCTGTTACAGACGGATCTCTTGTCAGACAGCTTATGGGTTTTCTGTTCCAATCTTGACACGAGAGTCCAGCGGTTTCTTTTAATTACACACATGCGCTGTTTTACAGTGTTTAGAGTGATCGCGCCAAATCTGAATGAGTTTGTTTCTCTTTGACTGTTGCACACGTGCACCATCCACCGCAGCTTGTTTGGGGCGTTTGCCTCTCAGCCCGTTAAAGGGCGTTGTGGGTGATAAAAGCTCAGGCGCACGAAGTGGCCGCGCCTGAAGAGGAGCGCACCTCTCCGGAGCGCACGGTGAAGGGGCGGGTCTAACAGGGCTGGACAGCTCCTCTTTGAGTCCTCATTCATTCGCCAAGTGGCTCTCTTGGGCTAGACAGTCGGTTACTTACAAAATTTACCTTTTGTCCTTTGCCACATTAAAAGTGCTTCATGCGCGCGTGCTGTGGAGCCATCCGTGCGCCTTCGCTTCTCCAGATGAGTTGACCTCGTGAAAAGTACCGAGACCGGATGGTTCCGTTCCGCGGTGCAAACTTCCCACTGGTGCAAACTTCGCGGCTAAGCCCGGTATGATCATTTCCAACTTGAGCCTGAGCTGCGCGCGGTATCCCGGAGGAGTGGCCCGCAGCACGGAGGCGACGGACGCGTTCGAGGAGGTGTCCGGTTCCCTTCCCCCTCCGTCCCTGAGCCCGACTGGGCACCTTGTGGTGGCCGTGTGCCTGGGCTTTATCGGCGCTTTCGGGTTCCTCAGTAACTTCCTGGTGGTCATGTTGTTCTGCCGGTACCGGGCTCTGCGCACGCCCATGAACCTCCTCCTAGTGAGCATCTCGGCGAGCGACCTGCTGGTCAGCGTGCTGGGGACTCCGTTCAGCTTCGCAGCCAGCACCCAGGGGCGGTGGTTGATCGGACGCGCTGGGTGCGTTTGGTATGGATTCATTAACTCGTTTTTGGGTAAGAGGTTTTTATTATTATAATGATTATAATCCCTATCATTACTGACACGTGTCAGTGGAGAATGAATGACCAGAAGCACACATGTATTCTTTTAATGTCTAATCTTCGTTGTCCTCTCATGTCACATCTAACAAGTAAGAAGAGACCAAGTACTGCCCCCCCCCACACACACCCACACACACACCGTATTCTGCTGCCTGTCAGATCGAGTCTGCATATAATGCTCTTCTTTTCTCAACACATTTAGCCTGTGCGAAAATCTCTTGTCAGAATCAAATTTTTTGCATCAATTTCATCTAAAAACTGTTGCAAAAATGACCGAAATTTTCTGACAAAATTAAATGGCAGCTTGCAAGAAGCATGAAGTAGTTATGCGTTCCTCGACTGCAGCAATGGGCAACAGAAATTCGACATTATTAATCATCATCTTAATTCCGTAAGACGATCAACAAAACATCCAAACTTCTTTTACAGGGACATAAAAAAGCATTTAGTGAGCCCTAATTCAGATTTAGTCTCTGGGATGTTTGATGCCGAAAAGATGGACGTTAAAATAAACAGATAACATGGGAAGAGCATTTCTGATCGCCTTACATAATAAATCTGCTCTTGTCAGGCTCTTATCTAGATCCTTAGAGGTTGCGTCTCAGATTGGTGCACGCAGGTCTGTTGACAGAACTCTTCACTTGGCTGGGATCAAACCAGTGACCTTTCGTTCTCGGGGCAATCACTGTAATTACTGTCTGAAATTGATTGATTGATGTCAGCCCCATGCCCGCAAACCAAGGAATCCCGATTTTCTACCCACTGGAGCGATGAAAAACCAGAGAAGAACCAGGATGATTGGAAGATGATCCTGCTGTGCGAGTCAGCACTTTGATGCTTTTTTCCCCCCTGAATGTAGAATTTCTTTCTTTGCACTAAAGAAACTTTCAACTTTTAAGAAAACAATCAGCCCGCTCTCAGACTCAAATACAAACCTGTTTTTACCTCCTTTGAAAAAAAAAAAAACTTTTTTGGATGACATATTTCCCTGAACACATGCAGCCTATGGTGATGTTGAGTTAAAAATGTTTGAGGTACAGTTAATTTATGGTATTGCTGCTGTTAAGTTTATTACTTTCACCTCAATATATGTTTGAAATTCCAGGGCATGACCATTAAATCAGCCGTTTTCTCTGTGAAGCTTAAAATCATCGTTCAACTTGTTTTCTCTGTGTGCTCTTAAATCTGCTGTTTGTCTCTAGAGTGTGGCTTTGCAGTTCAATGCTGCTGCACTTAATTCAGCCGCTTTCTTCCAGTAAAGTGGAGTAAAGGAAAGTACGGTGCAGTAAAATGCTGCCTTTGTGTGTGCAGTGTGGACCTGCTTTTAAGTGCAGCATTGTTGCTTTGTTGTCGGTCTTAATTTAGCTGTTTTCACAGTGGAGTCTGGACTTGCAGTAAAGCCACTTTGGTGTTGGTCTGCATTACAATTACAGTAAGGTGCAGTGGGATGTTTTGCCCGTAATTCATTTTTTTCTTGCTGTGGGCTGGACTTGGAAGTAAAATGCAGTCAGACTTTGCTGCTCCAACACAATTATTTCATCCTCAGGCTCCTGACTTGTAATGTGCAGTTAGTTAAAATCTGTTATTTTCTCACTTGGAGTCTCTCTGCAGTGAGGCGTTATTTAATCTGGAGGGTGATTTCACTCCAAAGAGAGAACAAAAGTGTCACTATTAAATCAGTTGTTTTCTCTAAGGAGTCTGAAACTTGCAGCAATGTCTCGTTCCCCTTAATTCATATGTTTTATCTGTGGAGTTTGAAGTGAACTGTGATAAGATGCTCTCTTAACACCTCCACTTGAATGTAGATGCACTAAGATGTTGCTGTTTTAGTCTGTGGAGCCTGAACTTGCTGTAAATTTAAGTAAGGTGCTGTGGCCGACGCATCAGTTCACCTGCGTTGTTCTTAAATCTGTTGTTTTCACTTAAAAGTTTGGATTTCAAGTAGTGTAAAGTGCAGCAGAGTGTTACTGTTGCCCCGAAACCCATTGGTTTGTCTTCTGAGTCTGCACTTGCAGAAAGGTGCAGTACAATGTAGCACTTGCGTCAGCCAAAGTACTTTAGAGTGTTAAATTGCAGTTTCTGAGTAGTGCAGTGTGATATAAGCAGCAGTAAGGTGGTATTGTTTTCTCTGTGGAGTTTGGACAGTACTGTGAGCTCCTAAACTCATTTTTATAGAGTCTGTCACTCTTCTGGCATCTGGCCTGTGTTTTCTCATCTTTTCCCCATTGAACTGAAGGATTCAGGTTGTGTTCCCGACTCAGCTCTACTACTGACCTGATCAGCAGTTGCTCAGTAGCGCCCTGGATGCTGAAAGCTCATCTTCGTGCTGACACGAGCAGCACACATTTTACATTTTAACTATAACCAGATAACTTTTAGCAGTTAAGTTTGCACCATGTTTTTTGGTGGTGCACGTCGAAGAACAACTGAAGAATAAACAAGCAATGACCAAGAGGATCAAAACTGTACGTGACAGGATCAAAAGCACTGGACTGGTGCAGTTATTGGCTTGGTGAGACTGCTGGAGTGGAGAGATGGGCACTCTGACATCAAAGAATTGAGCAGGGAGTGATTGATTATTTTTGGTTAGGGCTGATCTGATAGTGGGGGGAAGAAAAACAAGGAAATGTGGAGCCCAGTATGGGCAGATGGTAACCTCGCATCATAACGAGTGAGGGTGATGGTATTTATTCATAAAATGCTGTAGGTTTTGTTCTTTTCATCTTGAGCTAGGCTGTGTTTTAGTGGAATAAATTGCACCCCGAGGAAAAGCTTCAACTTGAATTAGGTTATCTCTTTAGGATAAATATTTAGCTTTAACCCAACAAACACCAGATGCCCATAAATGTTCTTTTGGAGAAGCCCAAATCTGGTCTGCCAGTCAGTGCGTTTAATTGGTTTAAAAAAGGAATTATTTCAGAAGGTTGGAAAGATCTCTAAAAAAGTTAAACTTGTTAAAGTTTATATTTCACAAACACATCTTTGTTCTTTTTTAAAATGACATTTGATTTACTTTGTTTTTGTTTGTTTTTTGGGTTGTGAAATGATGACAGTCAGTCATAAAACACCCACGTGGGTACAAAGACGAGTAGCACCATATGTGATGCACTGTGAGAGATTTTTGTTGTGCCACTGAAAAACTAGCACACGCACACACACACACACACACACACACACACACATAGATGATCCCCCCACAAAGGAAGGGATCCCGGACGAGCCCCTGCTTGTTACGACCCCCCAGTCACTCATATGTTGCTCACGCACCCCCTAGAATAGAGGGTTGTAACAAGAGCCAGAACCTAATGTTGACATGCTGTGGTGACACAGTGTTGCGTTAGTGAGTCCAGGCTTTCTGGGTATCTGAAGAGTTTGCCGAGATGCTGAAGAGAAAGAGTTCCCTTTCACTTTTCCTCCAAATCTCAGTGTTGCTGAGATTACAAAGTCTTTTAAATGAGCTTCTGCTGGGTGGAAATATATTTTTTATTAAATGCATTAAATATCTTTTTAATATTTTTTTGCATGCGAGCGACTTTAGTGTTCTTGTAGTTGAAACAAAGTGGCGCAAAGTTATGGCAGATTGATATTGTGTAGTCTGCTGCTCCACATTATGTTCTTAGGCCTAGAAATCTGCTCAGTTTGTTAAAACGGATGTGAAAACAGAGCTGAGACCTGATTTCATCCTCTGCCTGGGTGAGCTGAGGTGAAATTTTGTGTTTGTTAATTTACTAATGAGACAGTGTCTGCTCTGATGCACGCACAGCAGAGCTACAGAAGTGACGGTTAGCAGGCTTGCCATCGAGCCATCAGGTCACTTTTGCTGGAATAAGATCATTCTCATGAAGTCACCGACGACCTTTCATCCCTTTCTCTGTCTATTGTTCCTGTTCTGTTTCTCTGTGAGCAATCTAGCATTACACTGATTAATGAGCAAACTAGTGGACGCACATAATTGGGTAGTAGACATGGGAAATTTTGAGTTTATCTGACATTTGCTTCCTTGTGGAGCTGGTTTAATGAACAAACTTGTGCACGTGAATTTAAGAAACTATAAGATTAAGAGAGTGTTGGGGGTATGAGGCATTTTCTGAAAGAAATGTGGATATTCATCAGTCACTGTGCCAAATTTGGCACTAAAATATTTTTCACCTGACCTAAAATATCTCCCACAAGTCACAACAAACCTGCTGCTGCACCTGGACTGCAGTTACTCCTTCCTTCATGATGTTATGGTCCAGTATTAACTTCACTATGTGCAGTACCACCAAGGAACAACTGCTGTAACACTGAAGTATTTGTTCTTATGATGATCTTGGTCCTCAGTGAGCATTATTTTTTTTATAAACATGTTTGGAAAAAATCTCTGACAGGTGAAGGGAATAGCTCTGAACACCTTGTGACAATCCTCTGGGAAGAAGACGAGTACTCCGTGCCGGCATACATATGATAGAAAATACAGGCAAACATAATAATTCCACTTTTAAATAGTAAGAATAAAAATCTGAGTTGATACATTTTGAGTTAAAGCAGTTAGTGGACTAATGGATTAACAGTGGACAGAGTTTTTCCTCTCATGCTATATTTTTAATATTCTTTGACTGCTTACTTTAGTTTTTATTAGAAATACTTTCCCAGGTTAAAGTTCACACACTTCCCAGAAATGTAGCTGCAGGTTTCTAGAATCCTGATTCGAGGAACCAGATTTATTTACATGATACTGAGGGACTAATGTACAGTACCCCAGCAGCTTACAGTAAATATATTGATGGATGTCATGCTGAGGGGGCAGTGACAGGTAATGATGAGAAATGAAGAATAAAATTGAAGGAGGCTGAAGTGTAAGAGGAAGACGGATGCAGACAGACAGCAGGAGGAAGACGAAAAAAGGAGAAAGACGGATAGCGAAGAGCGAGGGAGACAAAGGAAACGAATGAGAAGAAAAGCCTAAACTCGAGAGACAATGAAAGATGATTAGCTCCCGTGCTGACTCAGGCCTGGAACATTGGGCCATTCATTTTACCAGAAATCTATTCCACACCACTACGGAGCTGGATGGGGAGGAATGTGGCCTCAGGTGAAAAACCCATTAAAATGCATGCTGGAGAATCAAAGTGGGCCAAGTTTGAATCAAAGCCAGCTTAAGGGACTGATACTCCAGCCGGGCTCTGAGTACAGACTGTGCAATCATTACAGGAAATGAATGGAAGATTTGTTGCTGTTAGAAGTTGCCCAGTTGCTGAGGTGGCAGACCATTCATATTAGGAGAATTCAGTTTAGCATTTTGTATTGTTTACCAGAGATTATGTAAAAAATATTTTTCTCAGCACGTTTGGTTTTCTTATCCTTAACATGAGTTTTTATATTGCTTCCAACAACCTCAATAAGATTAATGTTGTGCTACAGTACAACATTATTCTTATTTTTGTGGCTTTTCTCTGGTAGAAAATGGATAGATGAACAAGAGGGCCTATTTTTCCAGCTCTGTGCAGGCTGTAGCTCTGATGGGGATGGCTGTCACAATGACTTGAGTCGTGACCGCGCTTTAGTCGTTTTAATTCTTGCTCAGATTATTAATTTTCTTTTAATGAGTGCGACTCAAACTACAAGCAATGGCTGTATGTGTGGAGAGGTAGTTTTTCTGGCTGAGCGTTGTATTGAAGCTACTGTATACTGATAACACAACCAAGCACCACAGGTTCAGACAGTAACATCTGGAAGTGTCCATAGATGCAACCACATCAGCTGCTGGGTACAACGGCTGCAGCTGTTCTCACAGTCAACGCATGGATACGGTTGGAAATGAGCCTTTTTAAAATGAGTAATGAGCACTAAATCCACACACACGCGCACACACACACTCACACACACACCTTCCATTCTTTGACAGATTGCTTCCTTGAATTTGCAGCGTACTTGAACCAAACGTGACCAGCACACCAGCTGTTTAGATGGACCCAAAAAGATTTAAAAATCTACCCCAATGGGACCCATCAGAGACTCCGTAACATCCCGATCCCCAGGTTGGGGAATCACTACTTTTCTCTGTTTATGACACTGTAAATGTTACGTAACACTATTTATGAACAGCTGTGGAAAAGAGTTATTAGTTTAATCGCACGACAGCTGCTATCTGTATTTCTCTGTTTATTTTTTCCTCAAAATTTGTGTCTAAGTTGTATTTTTCTGAAAGCTAATTTGTCCCAAATCTTTACTTTGGAGACCTCTCGTGGTAACTTTGATCAAAAACTGATTTAAATTTTTTAATGCAAAATGTTAATGAAGTGTCTCTTTGTGCTTTTTCTGGGCAGTAATGAAAAGTGAGAGCTCTTACTCCCTCTTCAGCCACCTGCACGCGCACACACACACACGCACACACACACACATACACACGCACACTTGCAGCTTTCACATCGATATCCAGCAAGAACAGACACACAAGCACAAAATCCTTTCCATTATTTTCAAGATGTTCACCCTTTGCTGTTCCTCTCAACATATCACGCGCCCACGGCCCCAGCTTGCTGTCCGTGCCAAGATGGCGTGGTTTCAGCCAATCACAAGTCTTCATTTTGCATTGAGGTGCTGTGATTGCCTGTAATCAAAGTCTCTGTCCCTAGCAGACTCAGCATAATGGAGGTAAAGTGCCTCTGGACCACCACTTTAGCGTGCATGTGTTGATTAGCTCTGATTCAAGACTTAAGTCGCTTCAGCAACAATTTTCAACTCGCAATTAGCGCAGAGCAAAGCCTGCACATGGCTGCAGCGTCTGTAAACAGGTTGTGGTGACGATTTAAACAACTACGGAGGATGCAACCACAAAGGGTTTAGGTTTTAATTATTCAGAACGAATTTGAATGACTCAGTTGACAGTGAATAAACTGTCAATAGATGATCTATTAATTGGTTAATGATAAGTGATCTTTTTTTCATGTAAAACTGCCAAATAGCTTGCTGCCTTCTTTTTGTTACAAAAGAGCAAATTGAATATGACTTGATTGTTCTGACATGCTCAGAAAGAGGGAGGCATTCTTGTTAAATTGTGACGTGTGTGTGTGTGTGTATTTCCAGTGTTGTTTGTCTAGATTAAAAACTATGTGTCTGATTGCAGCACTTTATTTAAATTTACTATGACAATGGCCTCGGCGAAGGATGAGCTCTTTGAATGCCCTTCCAGTTTTAGTGTTTTCTGGTAATTAATCAAGAAAATAACCTCCAGATTGAGCATGAATGGAAATGACAGTCTTTCAGTAGTTTTTGGCACAAAGTCATAAAATTGAACAGTAGAGGAGAAAAAAAATGGATCCAAACTCTATTTAGCCAATAATAATTGTTCTAAAAGCATGTGCTGACTGCTGCTATTTTGATTTTATGTATTCCAGTAGGGCAGTGCCTGTTTGACAGAGTGTAACCCAGCTACAACTGCCTCCTGAATGCTTCACATGCAAATAGTCGTAATGCTTTGAAAAGAGTTATATGATGCACTCACTGAATGGGGGTGCATGTAATTGTACTTAAAACATGTCTGTACAAAATGGACAGAGCATTAGATGCTGCACTCTTAAGCAGTATTCCTTCAAACATCACGAGCGAAGGAGTGAAGTCACAGGAAACCAAAGGCAAAAATCAGTTTAACTAAAGCATGTCTGGGTGTGTTTTGTTCCCCCAAAGAGTCCAGGGGGTTTGGGGAAGTAGCAAAAAGTGCCCGGGTTGACAGAAAGGAGACATGAAAACAAAGCAGATGGGATGACTGGCTGTTGAGAAGATGAAGCAGAGAGACAAAAACATTGGGTTTTGGTTATCATGTTACAAAACCTGAGGTAAGCATGAGTGGATGAATGAAAAAAAGTTCAAACTCTATAAATGTGCAAATTGGAATGAATCCAACAAGCCTTTGCCATCACAGTAGCTGCAAAAGGTTTCAAAGCAAATGTGAGCTGATGAACTTCATTTTCCTCTGTTTGTGCCCCAATGATGCAAAGTTAAAAGCTATTAAGATGATCAAAGCGAGCGGAAAATTGCCTTCACTTTGTATCTAAATGCATCTCAGTCATTAAGTTGGAGTAAAACAGAACGCAGATGCTCCAATTCTGAGAGAAGCGTTTCGGTTCTCCACTGCTTAATGTTGATAATAATCACGGGTTATCTGCGTCTGACCACTTGTTCTGAACTTCCCCTTCCTCAGGTATCGTTTCCCTCATCTCCCTGGCCGTCCTGTCCTACGAGCGCTACTGCACCATGATGGCGCCCACTATTGCCGACGGCAGAGACTTCCGCCCGGCGCTGGGAGGGATCTGCTTCTCCTGGCTTTACTCTGTGGCCTGGACTGTGCCTCCGCTTCTGGGCTGGAGCAGATACGGGCCCGAGGGTCCCGGCACCACCTGCTCGGTTGACTGGAGGACACGCACGCCAAACAATATCTCCTACATCATCTGCCTGTTCATCTTCTGCCTCATCCTGCCATTCAGCGTCATCCTCTACTCCTACGGCAAGCTGCTGCACGCCATCAGACAGGTGCGAATAGAAATGTTACGAGAGAGTTTGTGAGAAAATGAGCCTTTAGGAAAAACACTAGTGATTCTGTCATGAGTTGTGAGTATCAAGGCAGCTGCGTGGA
>VUQK01010870.1:11944-29809 GCA_015106715.1 Bujurquina vittata | reverse complement strand
GTGCCATATGGGCTGTTATTTTTGAATCAAATTTTTGGAAGGAGGGGGGGGGGGGGGGGGGGTTAATATCAGTCCCGCCCCCTCCGTGGTCTATAAAATGATCTAAGAGCACAATCGATCTATGGAGGAAAAGTTGTTTCTATTTAGTTCTGTATAAAAAATGGTAAGATGGGGAAGAGTGTAAAGCTCAAGGGTTGTGTGTGAGACCTCAACCGCATCCCCGTGCTCGGTTCACTTCACATGTGTGCAGGTGGGAAAAGAGGTGAGATATTACCCATCTTTATATAGACTCCTTTGTTCATTGGCATGTGAGGACCAGCAGTCTCTTTATTTGTGGAAAAAGTTGCTACATTATCTTAACTGCTCGTCCGATTCAGGATCGCAGGGCGGCTGGAGCCTGTCTCAGCTGTCATTGGTCGAGAATCCTCAGCAGCTCACCTGTCTATCACGTGGCAAACACAGAGTATAGTGGCCAATATCCAAAATTTACCTGATCGCCGCTGCAGGCTGAGACATGGGTGTATACTGAAGACACCTTACTTGATGTTACTCGCCGCTGACTTTATTGCTCAATTTTACAGTTTATACAAAGCAAACACTGGTTGCACTTCACATCACCTTGCAATGGCATTCCAACAGATGTTAAACAGAATGGAACGGCATGAATAACATTTTGTCAGCGTAGGGTTATGTTTAGTTTTAGGGTCATGATCAATGATGACCTCACAGGCTTAGAGAAAGTTTTCAGAAAAATGGGAAATATTTAAAATCTGACAGTGTTGGGTGAATAAGCCTAACCTGTCAAAAACACATACAGTAAAACTGAAGCAAACTATTTACAGTAATTAATCAAATACTTCCAAATGATTGCTGAATATCTTTGTGTTTGCCTGTTTATGACTCAACAATGGGTGCTTTAAGTCTCCTATTTCTTGTTCGCTGTGATGTATATGCTTTACGTTAATCTGCGGCAGCTACATGCAGAGTGAGTCTAAGAATTGGGGTGGCCTCAGTCTTTGGTTGTGCATCATATGTCTTCACATTAACTGTGTGGGAACTTTCTATTAGCCCTGTGGGAGCTGTCTGCATTGATGTTGTTTGCACAAGAATTTAATTTGCCACACCATTTGCTGGTTCATGTGCCGTGCTTCTTTGGGTCTCTTCCATGCCTGCAAGGAAATGGAACCATTTTTTTTTTTTGCTTGCTTTTTGGAGTTTTGACTTGATTTAAGTGCAACTCTATGCAATAATAATTACAGAATCAAAGAGAACGTGTAAGACTGTTTGAAATGCTCCATGTATTGCAGAAGGTGTTAGCTGGAAGTAAGTGGAAAAGAAAACGGCTACACAAACTCACTGAAGGTCTCATTAAGGCAACGGTTATGGTTGTATCTAGCTATCATGTCCTGAAAATTGATACAAATTTGTGTTTGTTGTCCCAAGAGGATTAAACATTATTATTTGACCATACCAGATTCCATATTCACATCTATTGTAAACTGTCTTAAACTTCTTTAGCATATGGAGGCGAGGATTGGAGGAGTTGGTACAGAGAAAGAAAGTGATGCTGCAGACTCAGTGACACCATCTGAATTAATTAAGCAGAGGAAGAGGGGCCAGATGCAGTGAGAAGTCTGAGCATGCTGCTTCCTGTTAGTGATGGCAGGTGCGTTCATGGGTGTGGGTGTAGGGAACCAGGAAAAAACGAAACAAAAAAAGAGGGGATAGTTGAGAAGGAAGATGACTATGGAAGAGTGACAGCTGAGTTGTTGTTTTTTTTTTTCTTAGAAAACTGTATCTGGTTTTATTCAGATTCCTCAGAAGTATCTAAAAAGAAAATTCTCATTCTGGTTTCTTTTTAGTTTCCTCTCCAGATGTGAGTCTTAAGCCTCAGTCGCACGGGCCTAGAGACCGGTTAGCATCCCGCCAGCAACCCGTGGTCATCACCAGCTGGTTGGTGAATATTTGCTGGCTATTGCTAAATGAACTCTGCTGCAAAGAGAGTGCTGCAAACTCAAACCCTGAAAGTTGCACGCTACTACTGTAACCAACACGTAAAAGGGTTTCTTTCACACAGAAGGTGAGCTAATGTCAGGAGGTTCACTGTAAAATGTGTAAAACACATTCAATAACATTTTTGTTTCTTTTAAGCGCATCAAATCTGCTGGATTTGCTGGCTAATAAAACAATATGCAGTTAGTTTTCACAGAATAACACTGAGAAAAGTTTGAGGTTATTTTTTTTTTTTTGTGTGCCACTAGATAAAGCTTTTACAAACCGAGCCCTGAAGGCAAGAAGATGGCTGTCTTTGCCTCACGTATTAGTTCTGCAACTTAGGGATCTTTAATTCACAGCTGGAGTCATTAAACTATCATTCTAATTAGCAAACTGATAACTGACTTATTAAAACAAACCTGTTGCCAGAATCTTAATACAAGAGTTGAACTGATAGTTGCTCTGGTTAATGAGCTGATAAAGATCCTAATCATTTTCCTGGCTTTGTTAGGATGTGGCGATTCTATAATCAAATCTTGCGTGAGGATCGCTGGCAGGTTTTCTAATTAACCACAACAAAATGCAGCTTCGTGTGGGAAAATGCTCACGGTGATGGTGATTGGCATCAGCTGGGAAATGCATTTCATTTAGCTCTTGCGCCTTGTGTGCGCGCTCATGCGCGTGCGTGCGCCGTCGTCTCACAGCGGTGTAGGCGTAAGGTTACCTGGGGTTAAGATAATCCCTTGCTTACACAGCATGCATTTTTCACACTCGCAGGACAAACAAATAAAGCCGTCCCTTTAGTTTTGTGATTAAATCTCTGTGTGTTGATGCCACATACAAGCAGAAGAAACTGAAACTGAGGAGGGAGCCAGGTTCCTTCAGGCTGCATATTCGCTCACTATCAGAGTTTTGTTTGCTTTACTTTATAATCATTGAAACCTTGCAGCACTTAATTTGAAACATTCTAGCATTAACGGGCATTATGATGCTGTTGGACTGCTTTGCACTTTTAGGAACAACGTGTTGAAACATGCCAAGTAGATAATAGTTAATAGCTCTATTATTTTTTTTTATATATTTAACTAAAGAAATTGGAATGCTTTTGTCTATAAAGTAGCAGCAGGACAATAAAAGTCAGTCTCCCTTTATAGTTTTAAGACAGCCTTTTAATATGTTTATTAAAACAAGTTTAAGCCCAAATTACGTTCATCAGAATATGCCCCTTGTTCTAAAGCAAGCTCATAACTAAATCACTATACTATCCTGGTTCTACTCGTCTACACCTGCACTTGACAGCTCCTGATACGTTAAACCTTGGAAAAAAACTAGTTTTACTCTAATGGACTATTTCTGTTCAATGGGAGGGAAAACAAAGCCAGCGCAAGTATCTATTTTATTGATGGGCCCTTTCAAACATATTTATTAAAATGTTTTTTCCAAGTTTCTTTAAGGCTAAGAACAAAAGTACTGCAGAAACTCGCTGTAGAAGTTTCAGCTGACGGAGCTTTTTGCATGTAAAGTACTGCTCACATTTGTAGTCATATTTATGCATTTATTACAATACAGGCGTGTGTCTGTGTGTTTTTAAGGGAACTTATTTTTTTGTTTTTGCACTTTAAGAGTTTTCTGGTTAAGATTCAGATTACTTTGTAGCCTGTTAATGCTGTTTGTTGATCGCTGTTGCACAGCTTCATAATAACTGCAAGCTTATCCACAGCAAAACTAATCTCTGTAGTCATTTGATTACATAAGATGATCAAAGTAGTCGGCACAGACTTGCTGCACGCCTTTTCGATCGGAGGGCAGAGACCAAGATTAAATACATACAACGAGGGAAGGGTGACGAGGAAGAGTTGAAGTTTATCAGACCCTGAAACGTGCAGGAAAAAAACAAAGGGAAATTTAAAAAAAAAGCCATAAGAGGGTTTAACCTTCAAAATCAAACACAGACACGTGCAAGAACTGAGGATAATGAAAAATAAAGAATTAATATTTACCAAAACAAAGGAAGAGAAACTTTAGACAGTAACAACAGAACCATGGATTAGAAAAATATAGTAATAAGCTTCACAATGCCAAGCAGCAATCAGCAGTACAAACGAAGCTAAAGTGAAGCGAGATTTGCAGAAATCACCCGAGAAGCATGCAAAGACTTTAGCTTGGCAAAGCCATTCATGTACCAGTTATCCTATCCTAGTTGGTGTTTTTCTTTTTCTTCTATATTCAAAGCCTAACAAAACCCAAAGATGATCATCGTGGATCAAACTTAAAGACTGAAGGAGATTCTACAAGATTAAAATTTTAAATCAACAGATATGATTGAAGAGAGGAAGGAGCTGAAATGCAGTACAGAGGCTATCTGTGTGTGTGTGTGTGTGTGTGTGTGTGTGTGTGTGTGTGTATCAGTGGGAGAGAGGGGACTGGGTGAGAGAGAAAAAATGAAAGATATTTGTTTGTTTCTCCTTATTTAACCTCACAGATCGAGGCCGCCAACAGGAGTTAACGTTATTGCATTCCAGCAAAATATTTCAAAAGTTATTTCTTCTCCAGATAGAAGAGATGTGAAAAATGAGACGTTACCTCAGATTACCAGTCATGACAGGAAAAAAAAAAGTAGAATGAAGGCTGTAAAACAAGCTAAAATTACAAAAATTGTGAAGATGAAAAACCCGAGAGGATCAATTGGTATTGATAAAACAAATAAAGCAGACCTTCTAGTAGCTGCAGGTTAAAGGAATGGTCGGTGGGTAAGTGGTGGAGCTGCTTTGCAAGTCATTCAGTGTTGAGCAGGAGAGAGACTCTATCTGCCAAACTGTAAATGTCATGGGATGTGACAGTTTGCTCCCCAGTGAGTGACAAAAGCTCAAGTCACTGCATTACTGTTGCCTCTTGTAGAACGCCGTGTCCTTGTCCTTGGTGACTCCTGACCTTTGAGATCTTCTTAAAGCACACCTCAGCCTTTCTCCCTGTTCTCATGAAGACTTCGATCGAGCAACAGCTTCAAGTGACGATCGGTTATCATGGATCGATCTGTTAGCTGAACCAAGCTCAGATTAGTAGGACACGTGGCATTGTGCCGTGCCCTGAAAAAGTATTTCATAATCATTAAATCATCATTAAAAAAACAGCATTTTAGCTTAGTTATCTTAGTCTAAAATTAAACAAAAAAAAATTGGATTTCTGGAAGACACGCTGCCTAATTTTGCAGCTTGGGATTTAAATTGTTTGTTCTTCTTACAACAAGAACTTCTCGTCTCCTTCACCTGAAGAGGTGGAAATTTAACATTCAGGACGCACACTGAATCTTCTGCTCTGCATACAACTGTACACCTCTAATCACATTCATCCTACAGCTCCTTCAGCATAATGGACAGTCGGGTCTGGACTTTGTATCCATTCAGGAATTCCAGATGCATAGACTGCTTGTTGAATTCCTTCGGCATAGCACAAACGCCCAGAAGGACTGAATTGCAATTTTGCCCTTTGGACCACCGTGCAGGTACTTTTTACTTACTTTACTTTAAAGCATTTTAAAAATTATTTCTACTTACAACATTAGACACCATATATTAACATCTGGATGTATTTTTCTTTTGAACCATCTCTGGATCCATCATTTCTAAAGAGGAGCTGGAGATGCTCATACATGCATTCAGCTTCTATGCAATCTGCAACCGTTGATAACCGTCAACCCAGCAACATGATGGAGCGCGCCCTTGATCATGTGACACAGTGTGCTCCACATCTGACCTGACTCTGTCACATATTCATCCATATCTTAGTTTTTCTAGCATACTCTGCCTTAAAAACTGCTCCATGCTTCAGGGCGTAGAGGCTTGAAATAATCTTCAAACATCCTCCACGTCCAGCTGACACAGCAGCTGTCACACGGATTGAGAGGCTGCAGTTTGCTCATGGAAGACATGATTTTTTCACGGTTTCCAGCTCGACAATTGACACATAATGGACAAACTGGCATTTTTAACAGTGCAGGCCCAAAACACAAGTAAACTATGATTTGTCACAAACAGGTTGAATGTTTCACAGCTCTTGAATGGACTGGGATTTAACCGCCACTAAAGTGCTCGTCGGCACGTTGGTAACTTTTAAGAAAAGGTTGCATCAACAAAATTTGGATTATAAATTTTAGACACTAAGAAGAATGCACAATAAATAATGGCACAGTAGAGTAAAAAGCTGGTGGCCAGGTGAGCACGCAACAGGTGAACCTCTGGGCAATCGCTTCCAATCTGCCTGTTGGGAGGCAAGCCATCCGACTGCAATGGCTCCCAGACAGATTGGTGAAGGTTTCAAATATTTGCAGTCTAATTTCTAAACAAAGACAGATTGCAGCACATTGTCAATCTCTGCCAATGAGAGCAACTTGTCAGGGACAAATCTGTTTGCAATAGAGGACGCCACTCACCTGCTTCTGGAGCTGGCTGAGCAGCTGTGTAATTTTGCAGCTAAAATCAGCTTCCTGCATCACCTTTATCACCATTTGTTTCAAATTTCTGTTTCAAATCTGTGTCTTTCTGGCTTAGATTTGAGATGTTCTGGCTTAAGCCCTGCTTACAACACCTCTCATAGCTCTGTATCCAAAAATCTGCTCCTAGCACAGAGCTGCAGCTGCACATCTACAAACTTTGATTCAATCTCCCTGCAACCTCCATTTAATTCCGACCTTTTAAATGGTTTTGCTTTATTTATGAATATTTAGGAGGTTCAGAATGCAATATTTATGCTGGCTGAAGAAGGCCTGATTGTGCAGCTAAAAAAGCTTTTGCAGCTCCAGTCAATGACAATTTTCATAAATCCAGTTCAGCTGTCATCTCAGGGGTTCTGTCCATAGATTAATTAATCTATAATAATTCTTCTCTCTGGCTGTCAGTCAGAAGGTCAGTGATGGTGGAGGTCCATAAATAAGCACGAGTGCTTCCAGTTAGAGCAGAGAAGACGATAACAAGAAGAAGCAGCAGGGATTCAAAGAGGTGGCAGATTCATGCTTATCGGCTCATTTCAGAGGGCAGCATTTCATCTTAGTGTTTCTGCTTCAACTTAAGGGTGCCCCCCCCCCCCCCGCTTTTTGGTCAAATTGAAGAACTAGTGAAATGTCAAAATTCTACAATACGACTGAACCAGAACAGAAACCGGATGTGGACCTTTGCAGGTCTCCCAGGTAATGCCTTTGTTCTGTTCCTCTGTAAAAACGTGCGGTGCTGCTGTGATTTAGTTTGTAATCTTGGAGGAGAAAATGAATTTGGGAACACAAGGACTCCTCCTTTCTTTGTGAGTTTGTAAGCACACCTTGAAATGTCAGTTTGAAGTAAATTAAATACAAGAGAGAAACTTTTTCTCTCTTCTTTCTTCTGCCCTTCAGTTTAAGGTTAGTGAAGTATTTTTCAACATCAAACCAGACAAGAGATGGAGGTTTTTAAAAAAGAGAAGAAATCGGACAGCTACTCCTCTGGAAGTCTTCAAGGTCTGGATTCGGATTCTGGTTGGGTAGAGTCTTTAGTGTCTGAAGCCTCAGATCTGTCTTCCAGTATGTCCGCTGCTCGAGTGAATAAAATAAAATATCATCTTCTTTTATGTATGATGGAACTATGATTTCCAGCTTATTAAACCACATACATCAGTCTCTGCTGTCACTAATGAAATACAATATTGTGTCCACTGGCTCCTGCTAATTGATTGAACTCGATGTACATCATGCTGCAGGCTCTTTTTTTCTCTGTCAGGGGTTATTCGGGATTCAGGACCACAGTTTGGATCTTTTCTCGAGTTTTAGTCTTTTAGTCTCACATTTGCTGGCTGTATTTGAAAACTAAGGTGGGTTTTTGCTGCTTTGAGTGTCGTAGGGGAGGTAAGGTAGCTTTCTAATTGGTCAGGCTGATCCTGACATATAGGGAAACAAACTGCTGAAGCTGGCGTAGCACTGCTTTGTTTGTTTGTTTTTGAGCCATGACAGATCATCAAAATGATTTTTCTCTGCGTCAGGTCCGCAGTGTGACTTCAGTGGTGACGCGTCGCCGAGAGCAGCGGGTGCTGCTGATGGTTGTCACCATGGTGGTGTGCTACCTGGTCTGCTGGCTGCCTTATGGCGTGGCAGCTCTGCTTGCAACCTTTGGCCCCCGTGATCTTTTGACCCCGGAGGTGACCATCATGCCATCACTGCTAGCCAAATTGTCCACCGTCTTCAACCCCTTCATCTATATATTCATGAACAAACAGGTGAGCGTTACTGTATTTCTCTGAGGGATGACACGGGTTTCTTCTCTTTGCCAGCATCTCTCCCTGCATCTCTTTATGCTTCTTCCTCCTGTAAAACATGAGGATGATGTCGAGATTTTGCAGTCATACAGTTTATGGTACCTAATACATGCAGAAATAAAAGTAGGTAGCTCTACTCGCATTGTTCGTTATGTGACACTTACGTCCTACCTAACATTAAATTAAATGGCAACAGTTTTCTTCTATGAAAAATACAAAGTGTGACCCTTTTAAAGTGACTCTTTTCACTCTGCATGACTGACATTTCTATAGTTTCATAAAAAAAAGTGTTTGCCGTCTTCCTGGTTATTACTATTGCTTTTATTTTTGCATATTTGTCTAACACACATTTATATTTCAGGTTATATAAGTATAACCCAAGTTAACACGAAAGGCAGTTTTTAAATGATGATTTCTTTTATTAAGCGGAAAAGCCATCCAAACCTAACTGGCCCTATGTGGAAAAGTAATAGGGTGACAAAGCCATTTCTAAGGCTTTGGGACTTCAGTGAACCACAGTGAGAGCCTGTTATGCAGCAGCACGATGATCTGAAAAACCAACAAGTCCACCTCTGAATGGTTCAAAGGAAACTAAAATGAAGATTTGAGTGTCCTAGTCAGAGTCTGGACTTAAACCTGATTGAGATGCTTTTGCATGACCTTAAAGAGGCTGTTTATGCTGGAAAACCCTCCATTTTTCTTTTAATTCTGTAAACAAAAAGTGGGCCAAAATCTCTCCGGAGTGATGTGGAACCCTCAATGCCAGTTATCACAAACACTTGATTGCAGTTCTTGCAGCCGAGGGTGGCTCAACTGGGTTTTTCCATACAGGGTCAAGCAGGTTTGGATGGGTTGTTGTAAATGTATGCGTAAGAGATGTGGGTTTTTATTTGTAAGAATTAATAATTAAAGAATGATTGAATTTGGTGTCAGTTCAGTGAGCCTTGATGACTGGCTGGCTGTCGTTACGAAGCACTTAACTGTTTCAGGTCAATCAAATCAGTCGCTCGGTGCTCGTTGTTTGAACTTGTCTGCACTCCTGATGTTTCTCCGCGTTGCTGCAGTCTCTTTGCAACTTTTTTTTTTTGCAAAGTTCTCAAGGACATGTATTTCACTCTGAATGTTGTCTAGTACATTGTCCTCTGTATTTTCTCAGTTGTTCTGCAGTCTACATGCTGACTGTCAAAGGCAGCGTCATTCAAAGAAACCCATCTTTGAACTGCCACGTGCAGGCTTTAGAAATGTGGCTCTCAAATGAGCAAAACACCACTTTCACTCCATTTTCATGGCTAAAGAGTCTACTATCAAACTTGCAAAATTACTCAGATCATTGTTCAGTGTGTGCGCTGGTTTAAATGAACACTGCCGACAGCCATTTATATCAGCTCTGGCTAATTCCTATTAATTCCATAAACTATCTGACCTGAGGCCACAATTTTCTTGTTAATATTCTCAATATAATTCAGTGTACAAAAGGCCCAGAATGATCTGTTAGAGAAAGAAACGGTACTGTATTTAAATGGTTTCAAATGCTTTTACACCCAGGTTTAAATCCAGAACCTTCTTGCTCAGAGGCAGCAGTGGCAACTACTTTGCTCTCTTGTAATAACAATGCAAGCAGTAACGACACTGCGGATAATTAATACTCAGATGTCGTTATCTTCACAAATAAGAGCAGGCTCACGCTGGGTATATGTGACATGCTTGAGTGAGTCTGGAGATGCCATGCAACATTATCTGTGACGAGAACATGGCACCAGTGGTTAATCTGCCAGTTCTGATGTCTCTGAACGCCTGTTGAGCTGCAGGGTGCTGCTGGGAGTGCAGGTCCCCCTGAAGGATATCGGGGCATCGTGCCACACTCATGGATTCTTTCCCTGACAGTTTGGTCAGAAACATGCAACGAGGGTCATTCTGTAGGGCACGAAGGAGCAGATAACTGTCCCGCTACTGGGTTGAGGCCCCTTTCAGCTCTCCTCATGTAACAGCCTGCCTCCTGGCATCTCCTCCATACTCTTGAGACTCTGCATGGAGATGCAGTGCATCTTCTTGTGATGGCACATGTGGATGTGCCATCCTGTAGCCAAACTGAACGGGCTGCAGGTACTGTCTCAAGCTACCGGCATGGACAAGAACACTAGCAAAGGGAAAGGGAGTGAGCAGCCCCCCACTCGCCCTCTGCTGTCTCCTCATTTACCCCTTCAGCTAGAGCGCACATGAAGACACATGCATGCAAAGACAGAGATGTTAGTATTAATATTCTAATAGTGTCAAAGTCATAAAACACCCCCACCGCACCCCCTGTGCAGCTGTGATACACATCAGTGACATTTAAGGACGAAGGAAAAGAAAAGAGGTAATCTGGTTACTGCCACTGCTTTTGCTAAATGACAGCAGATCAAACTTCAAAGTGCTTTTTTAGAAATTTCACCAAAGATAAGTCTTCAAGGCAGTCATTAGTAGATTAGTTTAATAACTGTAAACAAATCAGATCAGCACAGAGAGGACAGCTTTAGCCTTTTTTTCTGTTTTTCTGGAGCTCAGGAAATTTATAATGTGACTTCACCATATGAGCATACTAACCGAGCACCTTTTTAAGAGCACCTGACTCACACTGGGTGAAGTCTCCTTTTGAATCTACAAAGCATTAGAAAGATTCCTTTGGGTTTCTGCTCCATGTTGACATGATTGCGTTGCATAATTTCTGCAGATGTATCTGCTGCACATTCATTCATATTCATACTGAAATTCAAGAGCAAGCAAGATTTGTCCTTGTTCTCCAGGGGAGGTTTATGTCCTCCCTGAGCTTATCTTAGGACACCTGCATTATAGTTTGACAGGTGTACCATTCTGGGCACCCTCCTCACCTGCTACTGTCCCCGGAGAAGGTTATGTCCGGTGCTCGCTGGGTGTTGGGACGCATTGGGAAAATGCTGTTACACTTGGTTCTTAGTTTAGGCATCAAAACTATCAGGAGCTCTGCAAGTTGAAAAATTGCTCTCATGTGACCCCAAGAGGTCACAGTATGCGATGAGTCTCCCCAGCTCTATAACCCGGTGGTGCCGTAACACCAAAGGACACTGTCACCAGCTTGGCTCAGGTAAACAAGAATTAATCCTTTTCTGTCTATTTATTAAATAGCCTTCATTTATTTTTGGTTAAAGTATACAATACTGGTGACTGTGAGAATGTAATGCAAGCAGTGCAAGGATAACAAAGTGCACGTAAGAAAGTTCAGTAAAAACAACGTAAATTGATGTAGAAGCTGCAGAGGGTGAAAGTACCACCGAGTACCAGCTCTTAGGTGCACTCACGTCACCTGAAACCCACCTGGATTGTTTCCAGGTAGCAGGAAGTATGGAGGGTGGGCATTTACAACATCTTATGTGTATCTGTGTCCGCGGCTTTGCTGTCATTTCAGCCCATTTGGATTATTTTTTCCTTTACAACGTGGCGCATTATTATACTGCAGCTGTACATTTCTGGCCATGGACGGTTGCATATAATGAGCAGTGAAGCTCGGGCTGTGGTACTGAACCCACTGGTGTTAAGGGGCACAAACTCTGCCAAGAAAACTTTGCTCACACCTTGACAGCAACGCCAGGAAGAGTGTGAGCTGTTGGCACTGCTGTTCTTGCCAAATTCTGTTCAAAAGTGGAAACTCCTAATAAAGTGCTCAACACAGAGTGCTGACAGTCCCAACAAGCACTCAGTAGTTGCTCAAAGTCATTTATAAAGCTTGGAAACTGCTTTCAGTACCGCCCACACTGTAATGCATCTCATCCATTTGTATTCTTGCAAAATTATCTTTATCATATCCTGTCATCTGTGATTATATGCATTTTTTTTTCTTAAATTCAGCTATCATTTGATGTTTTCCTTCAGTGCTTTGTATAGTGACCCACAGTTTTTCATGTGTGCTGACCTCCACTTTTTTTTAATACCTCGTGACAGCTCAGTGGATTATGAGAAAAGAGAGGGAAATGTGAGGGATTCAAAAGTGTTGATTGGGGAGAAGAAAAAGCAAACGTTGGTCAGGGAAAAGGAAAAATGAAATCCAACATGGAAGAGTAAAAGAAAACAGGTAAAAAATGACAGAAGGGGATTGAAGCTGACACAAGAAAGGGGGTGGGGGGGGTGGGGGCAGAGAATCTAAGGTGTAAGAAGGGGAGGAAAGAAGAAACGCTACAGCAAGCTGGAGGTAAAGGATGGATGTTGAAAGGAAGGGGAAAAGAAACCTAGACTCATGAAAGAAGGAATGAAATAAATATTTTAGATTGGCAGTGAAGAAGAAATGACAGAAATGTAGTAAAAGTTGGAAATACAGGACGTGTAGATGAAAGAAAGGTGGGAAAAGAAAGGTGACGGGGAGGGGGAGTAAAGGTCGAAGTTCTTTTTAATCTTGCAAAGGTAGCGTAGCTTTGATTTTGATTAGCATGTTACTATCAGCGCGCGACACAGCGCCGTGGTGACCTTTCTCCCCCGCTGCCCACATTCACACAAACACTTTTATCTGCCTCCGTCTCCTTTTATCTGCTTCTGCCTCGCTCTGTCGTTCAGGCGTTCAAGTTGTCACTTTTGAGCTTGTGAGACATTTAACCGTCTTTGATGGCTGACTTACAGTATTACCATGGAAAAGTTTTCCGGTTTGTGTGTGACGATTAAGCAGCTAATTGAATTTTCAGGGCTGCAGAATAGCGCTCGAGAGGCCGTGCAGGAGGCTGCGCTGTGTGGCGCTTTCAGTCTTCAGTTCCTCCCAGCCCATAACTATGGCAGCAATGTGTTGAGGCGAGTTGAAGACTTTAAGCGCTGTGCAGATTCACAACCCCGGACCTCAGCGGCAACTTTGTCCAGGCTGTTTCTGCAGAAAGTGTCATGAGCTTCTTATTTATTTACCTTTTGTACATTTAGTCATGTTGACCATCATCTTTCAGCATCATCTTTTATATTTCTGTTCCATGTTTAATTGCATTTAAGCAAGTGTCTGGTGCATATTTCTTTCATGTATCGATGTAACAATTTAATATTGAAATTAACCACAATGTTTAGGAATTTATTCTTGAATTCCATGCTTCTTTATATTTTTTTTTTTTACTTTTTTCTCCAATGCCATGTGCTATAAAAGGACAAATTATGATGTGTTATATAAATGCAGATTAAGCTATGGTTGTGAAACATGGAGCCTGAGGCTGCTCCCATTGCTTTGTGAAGTGTATATCTTGGAGAGGAAGGTAGATGTTTGGACTATGCCCTGTATTTTCCTGCAGAACATTGTGGATCGAATGACTCGCGGATGAAATGACCAATTTAACACTCGTGACGTGATGTGTGAATGAGACAGTGGTCTGAATCATCATCTTTACTGGCTTTTTACTGACAAATACCTGTCATGTCAGCGGGCATATAAAAGATGGATGTAGCAATGGAGACGCCAACTATTGGCTTGTAATTCCTGTATTTAAAGCTCTGAGCAGAAGCTGAGTATTGCAGCCTTCACCATCTTAGTCACAAATGAGGGGCAGATCTGACTGAGGAACCGAGGGACTCACAACATAGACAGACCCACCTTGAGGCTACATCCACGACATGACCCATGAACTACCAATTCTGAAGTAAACTTTAACAGCCTCGTCTTCATCAGCTACACCTATCAAGTGAATACAAATTAACGTGTCAATAGATTTAATCAAATAAATAACAAATATATATTATTTTGGCATGATTTGATACTTGATGTGCATAATAACAAGCATTTGTGTCCAAATGAACTTAGAAGACAGCAGTTGAGACCAGCACTTCTGACATTACAGAGTTTTATTGTCTTCTGTTGCAGCTCTGTAAACAAAAGCAGCCACAGCTCTTTATCTACCTAACATCGCTCTAAAATGATCATATAATGAATAAAAATACAATAGGCTTCAGTCTTATGTCAATCAAATTAGAACGTTAGCAAGCCTTCTTTGTTCTGTAACTAATGGTAATGAAATTGAATATAACTTTGCACATTGAGACCTTTGATTTTTGGAATAAATTCAGGCTGCAGACTGCTGCTACTCTTTTATGTGGCATGTACTCAAGGTTTGTTGCAAATAACACACCATTTGTCTTTGTACTCCAGGTCATCAAAGAGCTATTATATGTCTCTGTTTTCTTGTCTCTTTTTGGGTTTACACTAATGAAAAAAACATATATCAGCATGAATACAGTATAATGTCCCATATCAACATGAAGAAAGTTTTTGTATAAATATTTTACTTCTTAAAAAATTGTCTGTATTTTGTAATTTTGCATGGCTTTTTCAGTTTTGTTTTGTTTTTTGTTAGTTTTTTTCCAGTGTTTACATTTATAGCAATATTTGCAAACTTTGTTTAAACAAAAACAACTATTGTGATTGGCCTGTTCAGTGCCGTCAATTCCTGTTCTGCATTTCCAGCTACTTTTTTGCAGCAGTTTTTTAATTTTTCAGTGAGATAATGGTAATCATTATCTCAGTGTGAAGAATAATCATCATAACATCAATATTAGGAAACTATTGGAATGGACATGAGGGCATGAACAAAGAATCGGAAGAACTTGAGGGACAAAGCGTGTGGGACCCGGGGGTTAAAAAAGCCCAGGATTTTGTTTCTATCATCTGGCACCGCATACAAAACACCCAGGCATTAACACAGAATTCACCACACAAGCATAAACAACGTCAGCCACTTATTTATGTTACAGCGTAGGCTCTACAACAGAAGTGTAAATCAGGCCTGAAGGTCTTTCCCAAAGACAAATCATCTTGTATCTTTAAAAATTTCTCTAATTGATGGCTTTTTAGTGACGTGCGGTGACTGTGTTATGCCTTAAAAACAAAAAAAATATTTTCGGAGGACTGAAAAAATGACAAAAAATGGAGACAAATTTTAAACTTGCATAACTTTGAAGAGGTTTTATTTTATTTTATTTTTTCAACAAGCAAACTATCTCTGTGACCTTTGATATAATGCGCACCTTAAATGTCAGTTGTGTTTTCTCATGAATACGCAGAGATCCAGAGACACACCGTGGTATACAACATAGCATAATGATGATGTGATTTCTTAAAATTAAATCTGGGTTTAAGACACCAAAATTTGTGAAGAACAAACATCTTACGGAAAATATGATTCATCATATTGTATTTTTCCTAAAGAACTATATTGAAGTTCAAATTACACATCCGATATAAGCAAAACTTAACAGAAATGTTGCACAAATGATAAATGAATAATGAAATAGTTAGCCCTGTGATAGGCTGGTCCAGGGAGTACCCCTGCCTCTCACCTTATAACAGCTGGGATAGGCTCCGGTCCAATCATGACCCTCAGCTGAAGAAGATGGATGGATGGGTGGGCTACTGGAATAATGGAAGCTCCAACCAAGTGGAATTGTGTCACTGTGGGATGTTGTGGTCATCATGGTGGTTAAATATTACCTTGATTTCTGAATGAATCTCCAAAATCATCACAAACAGCCCCACTCCTCCTTCACAGCAGAAACCAACATTAAGAGAACATGCATTCACAAAGATGTGGTAGCTGGAAAGCCTCAAGTGCAGGAGCCATATTGCATCCACTGCAACCTTCCAGCCGAGCGGTCACACAGTGTTTTTATTCAGGTACTGTGACAGTTCATTTCACCACAGTTACAAAAGCTGAGTCAAAGAATTAAAAATACCAGGATGGTTGATAAAGAGAAGCACATAAATAGAACCATTATCAGCATGTCAGCAAGCTACCACGCAATTCAAACATTTTGTAGGACACTTTTAATATCCATGAAGAAGTCATGGCCCAATGGTAACAGTTTTCTGATTGGGACAATCACTCTCAGGGTCCTTAATAAATAAATAATAGGAAAAACAAACCTTCCTTCTTCTGAACAAGAATGGACCATGCATACCTTTTCATGATTTTGTGCTGCCTAACTTTTATTCTTTTATGTATGCTGGCATGGATACGTTTACCTTTCTGCGCTGCTTTCTGGCTGAAGGATTGTGAAACACTATTACTTTTGTAGTTAACTTCAAAATATTTAGTATTTGTACCCTGTGAACTCCTTTGCAGCATGGGAAACTCTTAAAAGAAGTTTGGAAAATTTTCCAGTTTGCCTTGAAAAAATAAGCGACCTTTTGCGATAATATACTGTAACACCCTAGTTGAACGGGACTAATAGCTGTATACTAATAGAGCCTTTGTTCTGGAGAAAGTAAAAGTAAAAAATGAATGAGGCAGTTTGTCCAAACCTGTCACTGTGCTGTATAAAAATGCATTGTTTCAGCTAAAAGACTCATTATATAACCCACAAATGTCTATCAGTATGAAAAGAACTGCAACCACACGGCAGTCTTATTACTAATAACACCTGCCTGGCTTTTGTTTTTGAGATTGCATTGCTAAGAAAAGCTCCAGACACCCGTCAGGGGTGAAAAACACCCCGCCACCATAGTTACTGAAATAACCCTCACATCGTCACTCCCACCCACCACTCTGAAACTAAACTGACCCCACACATCGCATCAGGGCGGTATCACATGTTCATTTGTGCTAATCATGCACACGGGTTTGGAGTGGCAGGCGAGGGTTTGGTCACTTATGAGTGTAAAGATTTCAATCTGTGCCCGATCTCTGCTGTAATCCCTCCTGACGTCAGCTTGTCCTCCGGTTTCTCCACTCCTCTCCATTTTCTCCTCCTCACCCACATTTCTCACGTCTAGCCTTTTCTGTTTCTTCTGGAGTTGTGCTTTCAAACCAACATGGTTTTTTTTTTTCTGCCTCAGGCACATCTCCCCAGTTGATTAACAGACTGGGATTTAGACACGAGAAGATTTAAAGCAGAGAGCTAATTTTGAAAGCTGCCTACTTTCCTCGGGGTAGCAGAAATTAATTGGCTCACATGATGAATTATCAGCCAACTGCTCAAGTGTCTTAGTTAAAAAGCACTATAAACTGGTCTCATTTGTCATATCAATCAGTGGGTGTCTTTATTTTCAAAAGGGTGCTGACATGCTGGAGGAAAGTGCATGTTGAAGTGTCACGTTTCACGCAGCACGCCTGTTTGATCTGCAGCACCCTGGGGAAATGTAGTAGACTTTAAGTATACATGTGGAACTGGAGCGTATACTAAGTACACTACGTTTATCCAGGGGACGCCTGCTGGACTCAAAACATGCAGAAGACAGAAAACTTGAAAGGATCCAAATGCAAACTTCCTCTTATTTCTCACAAACGTCAATCTGTCACCACAACTGTACAGTTCAGTTCTGAAAGCCCGTTATGAAAAAACGTGTGCTTCAACATTTAACTGCTTTAACTGCTCTTCTGCCCCTAAAATATTAGCTGATTCCATCCACACAATGAGGCATTGTTCACCAGCACAATACTTTTTGAAAAGAAATTCTTGTGTTGGATTAGACTGCTGTTTTATACCCTCCCCATCGCTCTGATTGCAACTTATGATTAACGCTCCCCGAACATAAAAGTAGTGCTCTTTTCTTGATCACAAAAAAAAAAAAACCACACAACTAAAATATAAAAGGAAAATAAGGAAATACACAAAAATAAATATAACTAA
>VUQK01010870.1:0-11924 GCA_015106715.1 Bujurquina vittata | reverse complement strand
AACATAAAATTAATTCTCTTTTCTTTATTAAAAAAAAAAAAAGACCACACCACTAAACTATAAAAGGAGAATAAGGAAATAAATAAGTATGGCTAGACCTGATGGTAAAACTGATGGGCTTTTATGTCAGCCTCAGATTGCACTCCCTAAATAGTAATATATATATATGTGCACACAACAACATAATCCCATCAGCCTTTATATACGCTCCATTATTCAGTAACATTGCTCTAATATCACTGTTATCCTCAGTGTTGACAACTGTTGAATATAGTAGCAATAATAATTACATTACTAATGGATTATAACATTGTATAAATATTGTTCTTTGCATTTTTTTCAGTGTTATTGCTAAATCTTTACTATTTTTATAGCTTTTTTCTTGTTATTTTGCTGTGTTGTCTTTTGCAGTTTATGTACTCAGTGCAAACCTAACTTGAACTCAGAGTGCTTTCTTTGTGTTTGCTGTCATTCACAACAGGACAAGCTCCAAAAAGCTAAAATAAGCACTACTACTACCACCACTACTAACATGTTTAAGATTCACAGTAATGTGCAGCACTTCTCTATTCTTTCTGAAGATCTTTTTGTAGTTTTTCTTTGTGCATTGCTTGCTTTTTCACTCATTTTCAGTCCAGTATCTAAAGGCACGTTAGTACTAGCAGCCCGTCGCACAAGAAACATCATTTGTTTCCATTTCTTTAGTTGAATCTCAGATTCAGCTAAAGAAATGAGCAACAGGGCTTATGGAGTGATGAAGCCAAATTTGAAATTTTTGGTTCGAATCCTCATCAGTATGTACAGAGTTCAGGAGAAGGTGGTCATACCACAAATTGGCTTTGAAGCTTGTCAGAATTGTACATGCTACGGTTTTGCCTTAAATACTGTATGTTTTCCATGTATGTTTGCACATTTCAATAAATTGCTGCACCATTTCCCTTTTCCCTTAAAAATATAAAGAAATGATGGGTGACTCAAGACTTTTGCACAAAATGTTCTACAGTTACAATCACTTCTGCTGTCAATACATTACCTCTGCTTCCTTTTCTAATCCGAGTACTGTGCCATGACAGAAACTACTGTTACTTATTACTATTGCACTATGTCATGCGCTAGGATTTTAACTACTGAATTATAGTCAGGAAGAGAAAAATTAAAAAGAGACTGTTACTCTGAACTGCAGTAACTTATATTCAGCACAACAGAGCAAACATCAGTGACAGATGATACAGATTAAGCTTGTCATAGTATGAAAGTGGGTGCTGGGGTTGGGGTGGGTTGCAAAGCAGCTTGTAGAGTACCGTAGCTCTATGGAGTCTGAAAATTTTTTAAACTGTGTGCCCTGTATACGATTTGAGAATTTTATGCACATGGCAAGCTGGGATAAGAAAATCTGCTGGGATTCTGGCTAGAGTTGACTTTGTGGCCTGCCTGTATCAACACTTTACTTGATTTCTAATGTTTTCAACTTTCTTGTTCATCCACTAACCAAACATACACATCTGCAAGTTTCCAATAACAGCCATAAACAAACTTATTATTACTGTTACGGCTAGTGCAAAAATTACCACTCTGCTAATCATGACAGTAATCACATGTATGTTTGTGTAGTTTTACAGGTGTTTCATGGCGTTCTTCAGCTGCTCCGTCACTGAGCACGGCTCCTCCTTAAAGATGTTCTCTCGGGTGACTAAAACGTTACGCACCATCCACCAGGAGAAGGAACCCCAGGCGTCCGCCGCCGCTCCTTCTACAGCCTTGCCCACACCCAACTCCATTCACGAGTCCTCGCAGGAAGCCAATCACGTGGCTCAATCGCCAACAAATCAAGACTGTGTGGTTTCCCAAAGCCCTGCTGCTGTCAGCCCCAAACCTAAACTTATCCTGGTGGCTCACTACAGGGAATAAAAACAGGGACAACAGGAGGTGAATGCTCGGAGAAAGGAGAAGGTGCAAATGAATGGGAGAGCAGGTCTCCAATTAAGAAACAAATCCTCTTAATAGCAGGAAAAAAAGATTGCAGCGTGAGCTCGGTGGAAGTTTTTAATACATGCTGGGATGTTTTAATCCCAGAACAGGTTATCGTTGCTCTGCGAGGCTGGCAAACAGGGATAGAGGCTCTGTGTACAAACCAGAAGGAAGATTTTAAGATTAGGGCTACACGCAGTGCATTGTGTTAAATTTACACACTTCTGCCATTAGGATGTACCTGCCATAATCACATCCATTATGCTCAAGAGCACAAATGTTGCATTACAGCTCACTTACCTCTGCCTAAAGTTTGGCACGCAGGGCAACGTGTTTCTTTCATACAGGAGGATGTTTAATTTTGCAGAAAACGGTCAGGGATGGATGGTCAGAACACATCCCACGCAGTGCCGGTGTGGAGAGGCTGATTACTAAACAGGAAGCCTGCTCTTTTAGAAAAAGTGAATAATCACTTTTACAAAGTGTTTAATCATGATGGGAGGTGCGCTTCGCTTACATAAAAACTGTTTTTGTGGACAAAAACAAGAACTGGGTTTAGAGATGGTGCATTTAATATATTGGCAACACTTTGATTTGATCCCTTTGTTTTTTTAGCCACTTAATTGTTTCACATTTACTAAATGGTTTATACCACATTGTAATGCGGTTGCAAGTATTTGTGTTCATGTAATTCATTGCATTTACCAGCATTATAGTGTGTTATAAACCATGTATTGCTTAGCAATGCTACATATGGAGAGCTAAAGTGTTGCTGATGTATTCAATGTAGCTTTCAGAAACTGGTTTTGAAATGAAACCTTTTATTTGTCTGAGATCAGATTAATATATTTTCTGGGTGTGTGTGTGTGTGTGTGTGTGTGTGTGTAAGAATGTGTTAGCTACAAGCCAAGAATTAGCATGTTAATTAGGTTGCATATCAGTAATGAATATGGGAATAAGCACCAATGCACTTTAATGAAGACGAACCAGTGGAGAGGTGAAGATGTGAAACTGTGCTCACACTTTGCCACTAATTCAATTACAAATGGAGAAAAATCCACAAGCTTTTTGCTTGTATTGATGTGTCTTTGGTACATAACAGAAATGATTCAGGAGGATTTTGCAGAAGCACAGCGCACTCTGGCAGATTTTTCTTTCCTTTTTTAAATGTGAACATTACATGTTTTGTCAGCTATGTTTGCAGCTACTGTATCAGGATTTTTTTTTCAACTTTAATTTAGTTGAAGGGGGGGTAAGCATTTTTTCCTGACCCAATTCCCTGCTAGTAGGCTATTTGAGGATTTGATACAGAGTATTAAAGATTTGTTGAGCAATTTCATGCAATTTAGTATTGAGATGGCTTTTTTTAGATGTTTCTTTACACTTTGCTGCATATAAGCCCCCCGTCATCAAAGCTGGGGCTGTTATCAAAGCCATTAAGGGACCTCCCACCATGTGAAGTGGGACATGTAACGCTACAGTATTTCACTGTTTTAAGTTGTGGATGTTCCTAAAACTGCTGCGTCTCTCCGTTAAGTGGAAATGTGGTTTTGTGCCGTCTCCTGATGTATTTTTCTTTGCTTATGTAACAAAAATGAAATGACAAATGTCAAAAACAGATTGGGATGTTTCAGTCTTTTTCCTTCATCCAAAGTGTTTTCGTGTCTTCTTTGAGAAGCCGGAGCTCAGTGCCACTTTGTCAGTTTATGTTCTCCGTTTTCACACATGTTGATTAATCCATAAATTATTAACAGGCAATATTACAGGGAAGAAAGACGATTACCAGTCTGTAAACCCTTCGCCTCAGTGAGGGGGAAAAAAACAGTATTTGGAGCATTTGAATAGAATATTACAAGCCACTGCTATAAATGTGTTATGAGCTGATGTCTGCAAACACACCCAGGCAAAAACTCAGTGAAAGAAGAGGCTATGTCAATTTCTCGGATTCCTTGATCTCATCTTTTGGGGACTGATGAAAGACTGAAGTGTGGCTGCAAACAGTTTCACAGTTACATTCAGAACATTTAGATGTTATTGGCGCACTGAATGGCTTTTTTAGTCTCATATCTGACCAGTAGGTGACCTCTTCTACCTTAAATCAATCCAGAAGTACCAGAAATAAAAAAGCAAGCAGCAAGACTCTAATTGCTGCTTGAAGTATGAAAAGCGAAGCCAAAACTGAAGAGCCTTAAACTTGTGTTCTTTGACAGCCGACAGACTTTCAGGCTGTATAGAAATCTCTGGAAAAACTCATTCATTTGGATACAGGACCTCTCCTCCTCTAGTTCAAACTACTGAACTGAACCTCTCCATTAAATTTGTATTGTTGGTACCATTTGAAACATTTTAATGGAATAAGCTGAAACAATGTGGCCTGTTATGATACTGGGATAGTAGTGCTCACCCAAGGAGTTTGATTCAGTTTTGTGGCGTGAAGTACTTTTTCAGTCTGTTAACTTAGCACTAATTAGGAGACGTGTCCTGTGCATTGTACCCATAGTCTTTATGAATGTAGCTCGAGTCTTAGCTGGTGTTCTGCCAAAAAGTGATTCCTGATGTTTTTTGTGTCTTAACTTCCTTGGTTATTTTGTTAAATAGACTGTATTTAACAACAGAATGATATAAATTAAGTTTTGGAAGTATCCTTATGACTCTGCTTTATTGTAACTACGCTGTGTTCTACAGCAGACCGTGTGGTGTGTGTGTGTGGAAGGTGAGGACTCAGATGCAGGCAGATGGAGTGTAACAAAAGGCGAGCCTTTTTTGTTGCTGATAACATGAGCAAAAATTTAAAAAAAAAAATGGTAGGTTACTAAACTAAAGAAAACCTAACCTGGGGAACACTACAGTCTTGAGGAACACAGGAACGGCACACTGCTGCTAGGACAATAAGACTGACAATAAATACGCAGAGGGATAATTAGGGAACAGACAATGGGTGGGGCGCACAGCTGACCATAATCACAAAATAAGACAAGGAAGCAAAACTAAACACAGAGCACAGGAAACAAGGACTGAAAGTAAAACGGGAATCAACTGAGTACGGCGGCAGGAACGCAGAGTTGGCACCACAGGGGTTGACAGATATAAGGGGAAAACACAGGGAAAACTAAACTCTAAACAACTGGAAACTGTTCAGGATCTCCTTTGAAAAAAATATTTTTAATCTCAATGAGACTTTTTAAAGGATCTATAAAAATCACTTTGCCAAAAGTGGAGTAGGTCATCTACTAACTGGAAGCTTGGTGTTTTGATCACTGGCTTCTCCAGTCTACATGCCAACGTGTCCTTGGGCCTCCTTAAACCCCAAGTTGCTCCTGATGTGTCCTGATGCAGAATGTGCTTGTTTCAGCTTTTATTCCCAGGTATTTACATTTAGATCTGATTCACAGTTCACAGCACCTTTTGTCTGGAGCCACCTATTTCTCCTGTGAGCAAAAGTATTGGAACATGTGTCTGACAGGTGTGTTTTGTTGCCCCAGGTGTGCCCTGAATGTATATGCTTGGTTTCAGATTTGGGTTTTGCCTGTGCGTTTATAGTTAGACGAGTAACCAACATGGAAACCTCAGAGCTGTATACGGGGCAAAAACAAGCAACTGTGAACCTGCCAGAAGATGGAAAATCAATCAGAGCCATAGCCAGTACAACTGTTTGGAAGGTCCTGGTGACGCGTCAGGTTGAGAAGGTACAGGATGGCAGTACAGGAAATCCAATTAAATAAAAGATCCAAGTCTCCGTGATTTAAAGACTAGGTTTTAGAGCAATCATTATATGCTGAATTTCTTCAGCATAAAACAGTTCATTTACACTGGATGTGCGCTTGCATGTGTGCAGCAATCCAAGAAGGTTTGTTGAAAGATGATATTGCACTGTGTTGCATCAATAGTTCAGCCAATTAAAATGTTCTTACTGCACAGGCCTTTGTTTCCATTTGGAACTGGCACCATCCTGTGCTGGGCTAGAAATGGATGAGGGGCTATCACCAAAATGAATTAATACCCTGCAGCAGTGGTCCTTGGGTGCATTCGAGCATCACAATTACACTTTGTTTGAAGTTATTTTGAGCTTATTAGCAAGGAAAACCCAGCTGCACTGAAATATTTAAAAATATTAAACAGCATAAATGCTACAAGAACACATCGAGCCATTAAGAAAAAACGTAAAACAAAAACCATTAACGTGCACAGGGCACCCTGAAAATAATGTTTCTGATTTCTGTCTGCATGTATGTACAAGGTTGTGTTGACTCTTTCTGCCTGGAATGAAATCATAAACTCTGCATTGTGGCCTTATCACTCACAGAGACACCCATTACATAATCACACAGATGAGATGGTAACAGATTATCAGCTCCAGACATCTCCAGCTAACTGCAGTGCCCTTTATATCACACTGTATCATAAAGGGTTACTCTGTTGTGATGGAGTGTCAGAACACAGCACTCGCATTTTAATCAAATTATACTGAGAAGTTGCAGGCAATGAGTATTACAAATTGAAGTAACAAGCATAATGCTACTCAGTATTAGCAGGTTATATAATGTTTTGTATTTCAAGTGCATGTTAGCCATGTTTAATTAGTGATTCAAAAAGTGTTTGTGCTAAGATTAATTTGTAATACTCCAAAAACAAAAAAAAAGAGCTTTGTATTTACATTTCTGGGTAAAATGCACTGATAATTCCTTCATTTTTGCAGCCTTTTATTTTACAGTTTCACAATACAATGAAAAGATATGCGGACTAACACTAAAAGGGGGTTACCAGAAAATGGAAAAGACAACATCTGGGAAGTAAGCATGTAAATGAGTGAAGTTCATCTCCATATTCTTTAAAAAGGTACAGTCAGTAATTTCTGAGATTAACTAATAGAAAAAACAATATTGTACTCATAAATATGAACTGATTAGTGTAATTAGAATAGACTAATTATAAGTTTATGAGAAATCATCAGTCTATTAAAAAATATATAGGAGTGGTTTGTGGAAGCCACACCATATTTGAAGTCATTGGCTGGGAATCTCCTTTCCAACTAATTGTGTTCGTAGCTAGTGACTGGCCACATTCATAGTACCCCAAAGGTGGAAGAGAAGTCGTAGGCATTTGCAGTGCTTCCAAGTTCAAGATATGAAGGACCATACCTACATTTTACTGTTTTAGAAGGGGTCCCCTTCATCAAAGAAATGAAAACGGGAAGAAAAAAACCCAATGTGACTGGCATCTTAACAAAAGGTCATTCTCTTTCTTCTTACTTCAAAGCTTGATTTCTAAATTGACAGGGCTTTAACACATGAAAACATGTTTATTTATTCCAGGCACTGTCGCGTTTACTTATTATCAGCAGATTAGAAATACAACCCTCCTGTCTCCAGACTGCAGATAAAAGCAACAACAGTTGGTTATAAGCTAACAGTATGCCAGCTAATGTTAGGTTCAGTGTCCTAAAAATCCTTCGGATAAACAATTTGATTACATTCAAACCTTATATAAGACATTGCTCGCTGAGCATCAGAGTCTAACAAAGTTGCATCCACCTCAAAGACGATTATTGCCAGCTAACAGAGGCTAACAGTGGCAAAAACAGCAGCGCTTACCAACAGAAAAGTTCAGGATATACTCAACTCATCTCACAGAAGCAGGGTTCTCTGAGTCATCAACTCATTCTTGCAGAGTAAATAAAGGTGGATACTTCTCACCTGGCATTGATAGCGGAAGTAAACAGTGAACGTGCAGCCTTCACTCGATGGCAGATCCAGATCTGGTCCAAACAGCTGCTGCCTTTCTGAGGTGCACGCTAAACTTTATGTTTTTTTTCTCTCGGCTGGCTAAAACATGTTTGTGCTATAGCAGCCACAAAGCTAGGATTATCTATTAGAATTGGGAGGAGCAAGAAAACAGAACTCAGTTGAGACATTCTGCAATCTAATGACATCTAGTGGGGAGAATTTTTTTACACACTGTCACTTTAATGTGGAAAAGACAAATCTCATTCCTTGAGTGTAAACTTGTGAGTCTGTCCCTACGAGATTGTCTACGTGTCTTTGGGTTTTTTGAAGCACAGCCATGTTCAGTTTTGGCTGAAAATAATTTAGTTATCCACCTCTGACCCTCTTTTTCGCTTGAGAGATCTATTTGATGGAGTAACCCAGAATGTGATGGGATAATTATCAACATGGTTTCAATGGCGGTCATACCGGTGACAGCGGTAGCCTCCATTTTCATTATTCTGAAGAGACACTTCACAGCTGGATGCCCTTTAACAGTTTATTATTGTCAGCTTATTATATTTAATGTAGGCTGTCTTGATTTTCTTCACGATGCACCTATTTCTCACTAGCAGTAGAAATATTACATTTTTATCAGGCATTCTTAGTAAATACTGAACACTGATAAATGAAAGTTTGGACACAATGTCTCCAGACTCCAGTTTTAAAACGCTCAACATTAAAACAGAAGTAAACATCCCTACAGCCTGGAAACTATGCTGTGGCTTGTTGTGATGTTCAGAAGGCAATAATCTCATACTTCAGGTCACAGCTTGCATGTTTCAACTCCAAACTGGTCACAGGTTTAAGTCTGTTGCCAGAAGACTGAGTTTGGTTTGTTTGAGGCAAAAGGTTTAGTTTAAATGCTCTCATTGTGGCAGATACTGTAAGTACTTTTTTGGCCACACAAACACTGTCTTCACTGTACTACCTGCAAGCCTGAATTGGCTCCCATTAAGTTCATTCCCTTTTCTATAAAATTAAATTCAGTTTGAAGGGTCAGGTTCAAGATATTGTCCCCTTGTCCCCAAATGTGCCAAACCTGGCACAGCTTCACAGTTTTCTGCAGAAGAAATCAACAGGGACCACTTGTTTTCTGATAATTTGTTTCTGTAGCTTGAGCAGCAGTGGCATTCAGCCTATCCTTTGCAGCATCAAAGTGATGGAGTCACCGCTGTGATGTGGATATTTATCATCAGCAGGTTTAAATGAGATAACCAAATACCTGGTCTTTCACTCAGACGCACTCCCTGGACTATTAATGTTAACACATGGGTTATGACAGTGTTTAAAGACAAACAAAAAACACAGAAAAATGATAAATGAGCTAATTTCCGGTTTGTTTTGTTATCATCAGGAAGCTTGTAGCAAAGTGGAATCAAGAGAAAAACAGTTCCACTACTAACAAACAATGTTTTACCATGTCCTCAGTCTCTCCTTCCTCTGTCTCAGTTATAATTGGATTGAGCAGAAGCTTCCTCCCATCATATCGCTCTCTTGTTTGCAACTAACACAAATCCAGTCTTACTGGAACTCAGACTGTAAAAGTAATTAAAATAATAATAATAACTTAATTTATATAGCTCTTTTCAAAATGCAGTTACAAAGTGCCTTAAATAAAAGCGACATCCAACTATGTATGAACAGACACAAACAGACATGTAATCAACCAAATGGTCAGACATTCATTCCAACACACACATCTCCTAATAGCTTCAAACTGTGTCCTTAAAATAAAGGGGAGAAGATTAAGGCGAACACTAACCTATAACACAAGAGTTTTTAGCAGTCATTTAAAACAAATTACAGAATCAGCTTAAAAGCACGATTGCCTCCATTTTTTAAAATTGTGTACCAGTTAGGAGACCCTGGTTAGAGGATCGGAGAGGCTGGCTGCAGTGTTAAGGTCTCAGTAGCTCTGATATTTAAGCAAGGGCCTGTCTGTGTAGAGCTTTATATGTTAACAGGATTTTAAAGTGGATACTTTATTTCACTGGAAAGCTAGTGAAGGAATGCAAGAATAGGTGTGATATGTGAATGTCAGCTAGTTTTTGTTTGCAGCCTTGCCGCTGCTTTCTGTGCCAACTGGATCAAGATGGGCCAAAATTAAAGTGTGTACTAAAAGTTCCAGATGACTGAATGACACCAAATGTGTGTTTTAGCAGCACTGTATTTTTGAGGGGATGGAAACAGGACTGGATGAGCAATTCAAAATTCAGATGTTGGTCAAAGGGTGAGGGTGTTTATGTACTGACCTTAGAGAAATTGTAAGGACCAAACAACAACCTCAGTTTTACTAGATTTAAGATGGAGTCATTAATGGCAAAGAAGCATTCCCTGAGACACAAGAACCTGTTGAGGTTATTGGACTTAATAAAAAAGTACAGCACGCTGGCACAGTGGTTAGCACTGCTGCCTCACAGTTTGAATACCATCTGGAAGGCCGGGGTTCGATTCCACCTGGGCCCGGCCTCTCTCTCACTGTGTGGAGTTTGCATGTTCTCCCTGTGTCTGCGTGGATTTCCTCCCACAGTCCAAAGACATGCTTACTGGGGTTAGGTTAATTGGGTAATCTAAATTTCTCATAGCTGTAAATGGTTGTCTGTGTGACAGACTGGGGACCTGTCCAGGGTGTACCCTGCCTCTCACCCTATTTTTCAACCCTGAAAAAAGGAGAAACAGAAGTGAATGGATGGAGAAACGTACAGCTGTGTATCATCTGGATAACAATGATAGGAGATTTCATAAAACCATTAAGTACAGTAGATGGCCTAGGAGTAAGATATATAAGGAAAAGAGAACTGGTCCAAGGATTGAGCCCTGGGGACTCCACATTGGTTAATATGAATTCTAAAGTATCTGTCAGATAAATATGATGAAAACCATTTGAGAGCAGTACCAGTGATGCCAACCCAGTTTTGTAATCCCTTGATCAGAAGTATCAAAGGCAGCAAATAAGTCTAGAAAGACTAAAATGGAAGGTTCACCTTAATTAGAGTACGTAAGAATATCATTCATAATTTCTAATAAAGCTGTTTCAGTGCTGTGATTTTGTCAAATACCGGATTGGAATTTATCAAAGATATTCTTTCCTTTAACTAGCTGAAGGAGTTGATGAGTAACAACATTTTCAAGGGTTTGAGAAATAAATGGGAGTTTGGAAATAGTCCTGCAGTTATCTAAAAAACAAGTGCAAATGATGGTAAGTCATTTTCTTAGACATGCACTTGGTCTATGTATGTATTTCAAAAAAATACTTATAAACACTTATAAAAGTAGGACAGTAGTGGTCAGTAGTATACTGGCTATTATCACAAGTCCATATAACATTATGCAGCGATCCAGTGAGAAATTCAACCCATTTATAAACATTTTCAGGCTACAAGTAGTAAAAAAATGCTTGTTTTATGACCTTATAGCAGTTTTTGTTCACTTGCATATATATTGGTATTTATTTTTACTGTGAGGCTTCTTACTGCTAAAATTGATCCATCCATTCAATATTTATGATTTATTTCGTTTTGAATGAATTATGCACAAGAAAAAGTTCTACCACTAGTAGTTATATACACTTTTTATATGTGTACAATTTCTATGGCAATATATTTTGCTCTACTGTTGCTGTTTTCCTTTAAAGTGGGCTCAATACTGAATACTTGCCGTATACTTGGCTTTTTTGTGGTAACTAGCCCATCCAGTACCATTCATTGTTATTCACATCACATTTGCATGCATGCAGTGGAATGAAATTCAGTCCTCAGGTCCCAGTCGAATAATTACAACCACCCCCCCCAAACAAAAGATTTTATATACATATATATCTCAGTGGCGATTGCTCTAAGACTGCAAGGGAAGCTCAGCTTCCCCTAAAATGTCAAAAAATGAGTGATCAAATATATACCCTTGTGTGTACTTGTCATTGACTAAATATGCGCTACAACGCGCTCAACTTTTGTTAACAATCAGCTTCTTATCACTGGTAACGACGCGGCTTTCCTCTCACTCATTCCCGCAGCTTCTCAGTGCTTTGAACAGCGCGGACGGTGAGCGTCCACAGACTCCGTTAGCGCAGCCTAAACTGCTGCGAAACGAGACGAGTCATTGGATAAATCCTGGCCTTTGTCCCACCCACGGACGCTCAGCGTCTCTGGGGGTCGATGGGGCAGTGGGCTGACCTCGGCCTGCCCGGACGCT